>WWET01002757.1:142217-166979 GCA_011038615.1 Limnodynastes dumerilii | reverse complement strand
AAATGAAATTAAGTGTAACTAGGGTCTAGGGTTAGTATAGATTTAAATAAATAACTGGGCAGACTGGATGGGCCATGTGGCTCTTATCTGCCGTTACTTTCTATGTATGATTCTATGTCTATTGTGTGAAAGGATACAACCCAGTGCATGCATGTGGACAGTGTACACACACGGTATTATATAGAAAAAGGGGAGAATAAAGAAGACCTGAATGGTAACAATATATTGTATCTGAGGGGCAGTACATCCAATGTGATATATGAGTTTTATGCTGCTGTCTTCTCCAAGTGAGCCAACATGTCAGAGGCAAAACTCGCCCTATTCATAGCCTCTAGACGTAACACAGTAGGTGTCTTCATTAACACATGTCTCTTCAGCATCTTACTGAGTGGAGAGTGACATGCCTATTGCTCAATGTTAAATGACTGTGTGATCAAATAACACACCCTTTTTTCATAAATCGCTATATTGACTTTTTAATCATTAAATTACAAGCAATAATAATCCAAGTCACAGTAGGGGAGGGGGAACAAGAGTGGGAAATAAAGAGAGCGGAGGAATATTGACTTTTTTTTTCCACTTATTGCAGAGTGAAAGGTCAAAAAGATGAGTAAGTGTCCACAGATGCCACTTGTTGAAACCTCTGATGTTGGGCTGTGATAATGATTTACCGGTCATCTGAATCATGGTTTCCTGGTTCACCAGTCAGTGCCACATAACAATGTACACAATTGTAGAATGAGTATAAGGATTTGTAGGTAGGAGAATATTTGGAAAGCTCCTATGATCTCTATTCCCTGTTTACATAGTGGTAGTTTCATTTAAATGTGCTAGGGATAAAATAAGATTATCCTAACTACTAAACAAAACTAAGGAGCAAAAAGGGCCTACGGCTATTGATGTTTTTAACAAATAAAATGACAGCATGGGCCAGTGGCTCTTATCTGTCGTCCAATTGGATGTTATCATTTCAACCTTTGCCACCACATAACTGCTGAGAGCTGTGATTGGCCAGAGCTTTGTAATGCTTTGCCATTGTAACTCCTCCCACTTCACATGCTATAAGGTGTGTACTGTGGCTGCAACACTTGTTTGCCATCCAGAGAGGTATTGAGAATGAACTCATGGTTTGTTGAGGAATAGCCAAGTACAATAGCTATCAGATAAATGCCTAAAAGGTATTTACCTGCCTTGAGACTAGCCATGTAATTTGGTAAATTCATTTACGGGATGGAAATGTATGCATTTGGTGTAAGCACCTGACCACACAGCAAGCATCAAATGCTGGTCTATAGATTATTTAAAAGGAACATTTTCATCCTTATGTTGAGAATTAAAATATGCATGCCAACTGCAGTAAAGGAAGGTAGATTTAAATGATATTGTATATTATTAAAGTACCTTTTTACTTTCATTGTAGATGTTTTGCAGCAAACTTAAATATAAATACAATATAGTTTACACGATCTTTAAATTCCTTTCATTCAGAAGTCTGTATGCAGACTTCATTACTATAATCATCCCCAGTGCTTCAGCACCCCATAGCAATTCTTTAAAATGAAGGGACACATCTGTGCAATTATTAATATGTACGTTGCTAAATTATTTTCAACGTGAACCTTTTTTTCCCCAAAATTTTCTTGAGGTGTCATTGTCCCTGGTGCCCCATCACCCTTCTCTAGGATGTGTTTAGGTGCAAAATAGGAGATAACTTAAACCACCCGTAAACTTCTGCCCTGTGAAATAGATGCAGGGAGAAATATATACCTAAAGGGGTACAGCTGCTGTCATGGAAGAAGCTGACATATGGCAACAAGTGACTCCTTGAGGTATTAATAGACATTCCAAGTAAGTGCCTGCCAGGCACACTCAGCCCCATTCCTAAATATGGAAGCACTATGTGAAGTTAGGAAGGAGAAAGCAAAGTCCAAAAAACTAGAGTTATGCTATTGCCCTATGATTAAAAACCCCAAATCATTCATCCTCAATAATGGCTTGTGTGTGGGTGGAGGTAATTTATGCTGGCAAATGGGTTAGGGAATAACCCACACCCCAAATCTACTCCAAACCACTCATCCTCACAGGGAATCCCAAAGTGTGACACTGCCATATATATGACATGCAGATACATGGCATGTAATCAATTAAACCTGGGTATATGGAATTCATAAGTGCCAAACATTTATTAGACGCTCATTAAATACACATCTTCCTTCATACTAGATTGTGCAACCGAGACAGCAGCCATGAGTCACCATGGTAATTGGTATCTGGGAACAGAGTGTGTTGCACAACTGGGACTGATGTGAGCTGAGGAGCAGCAGGAGGGAGGGTCGGGATCATTCACGCAGGTACAGCCCTGTGTGATCGCCCGTGATCATAACACGAAGCCCCTGTCCCGTCCCATCCACTCCACATCATGTCCCGGGCAGTGGCCGTGGACACCGGAAGCGGAAGTTTTGCAAAATCCAGATTTTCACAGAGAGTGAGTACCCGGGGCTGGCGGGTGTGGGAGATGGATAGATAGACATATTGCTGTGTATGGGAGAATACTGACAGTATCTGTCTACTGATAACTTGCTTTGCACTAATAATAACAGCAGCAGCAGAGAGGACTTTACATTCCTGCATTTTGCTAATGGTGATTTTCACCTTCTCATCTTTAAACTTTTCTTTATTATCTTGTTTTCTAGCAGATCCTCTAACCTGACCCCTTCCACTAGACACACCATACTCCACTCCTGGGCTTTTAACTGTCTCACTCACCTGTTTATAATCAACTAATATTTGAAAAACTTTTCTCTTCCACACAGGGGGTTACCATAGTAACTGATTATTGGAAGCTCAGGATCAGACTTGTCTGTGCCTAGTGGAATGGGTCATGTTGGAGAGTCTGTGACTTGAAAAAATGCATTATTTTTACCACCCCACTTATTAACTATAATTGTGTCCAATTCCCAGAGTTTTAAATAACATTTACTCAAAGCCATCTCTTGTGCTCGGTCCCCTCCTTCTCTCTGTTTTGATTTAACACTTGTGCAAAATGCCTGCTGATGTGATATGACATATAAATGTCTCGTCCTATGTTAGGAAAAATAATTAATATAAAAAAAATATATATTTATAGTGTTCAGTCACTCCTGGGCTGACATACTTTAGAGGATGAGAGTAGACACAATCAGGAATATAAAAATTGTTGCCACACGATCGATATGGTTAAAAGTGTGTCATGCACACACATGGTTAATGGCAGCATAAATATTGACATCCACGATGCTGTCTCCTGTGGCATGCAGTGGCTTCAGACATAATTGACATGTCTCATTTAGTGCCACATTCCAGCTAGGTTTTTAACCCCCTATTACATGTATTTTGTACCAAAACGTCTAATGATGTCTGTTATCTTGGCTCTCTAGGGAGGATTTGAGTTGAAATATATTTGTTCTGTTGTATTATCTATAATATAAAAGGCTGGGGCTGTTCCTGTTCTTTGTAAATGAGGGACAAGGGGATAAGCTAATTAGCGTGGTGTCCTGGGAGAACGCTGGTTTGTGTGTGTGTGTGTGTCTCGTACAAGTGCCAAAACAATGAAAGCAAATGTAATCTTACACTTATTATTTATTCCCATTATTTTGATGCGCTTTAAACTTGTGTACTATAATGGGTTATGACCGGGGCATTGAGGTACCAAAATAACTATAAAAAGTAATTTTTGTATAACACTGGTGTTATTTATTCTAAATATTTAATCATTAGCCAAGCCTGATTCCCATGAATGTACTAAGTCACGCATATTTTTATTTACAGTAAGTGCCTAATGAAAGGGCTCCTGTTTGGCTCGTTATTGGCATGTTAAGGGTGATTGGTGATTCCATGCGATCACTATGACCGCAGTCAGCTTTTTTTTTTTTTTTTTGACATGCAAATTTTATTACAGTTAAAGGACTGTGAGGAATCAATTTTCATGTGCAATGATAGCACGAAGCACCATTCATAGAACTACACTGGCTGCATACACTGACTACTGAAAATAGGACAGGGGTTGGGATCAGTGATCCCTGTGCACGGGGACTTATGAAATTGAAATTGAGCAGGCCTGGTGCTCCCCTTTATGTAACACTACAAGTCTCAGCCTCCTAACAGCTGAGAAATTGCTGATTGTTTTGCACAACAAGCTGGGCTTTGTAGTTTCACAGTTCCTGGAGAGTAATAAGTATGACCAGTGTGATGATGGGCTGGATCCAGACTTAAGTAAGTGCTTGAAATGAGTTACTCCTGGGCTAAACCATGGTGATTGCAGGGGAGTTATATTTCAGCTGTTGCAAACAGTATTAGAGTTGAGGTGATGTTTCCTATCCCAAGTCTAAATAACAGTGTGATAGTAAAGCTGGTCAGTATCTGTGTGCAGTAAGCAATTCATAGATATATCCCTGCATGCAAAGAATGCATTTGACTTGAATACCCCTGAAATTAACATGGTTTAGCCCAGGAGTAACTTATTTCTAGCACTTAAGTCTGGATCTAGCCCGATGTGCTTGCAAAAGCAATGTTAATCCGGAGGCCTGCTCTATTTTCAGCACCCTCCATGTGCTCACCGTGGAGCTGCACAGACGTTTTCACCTCCCACATGGCAAATGCTTTACAGTCAGGCAAAGAGGAAAATGCAGTACTGCAGAGTCTCCCACATGGCGATGTATCTGTACTTTTTATTTTGCGGCACAGCGCAGATACTACGTCAGCACGTGAAAATTAAACCTGCCACAATATTTGTTCAGTTAGTATCAGATCCTATCCATCCATTTGCAATGACGGATGTGTGGGGTCCACAGTTGCATGGCTGTGATATCCATGCATTTGTGCAATCGCTTTGCTAGCAGCTCCTACGCACCAATGGACATTACGTTTTCCAATTCCGGAGCCTAGCCACCATGTCAGAAGTGTCATTCATTGCTCTTAGATCTGTGTAGGGTGGAATCAGTGGCAGAAGTACCGGAGACAGTGGAAACTTTGAGCTCCTGGCGCTAGTCTTGTATCCAGTGACCCCGCTTGTGTCCACAGGGTGAGTCTCTGTGTTCTCTGCAGAGGACTGGGCAGCTGGACTTAAGCAGAGGGAGGTTACATACAGACCTCTCCTCTCCACGGAGTCTGCTCCCTCATATAAACTGACGGACGTGACATCATCACGTCAGACATGACATCGTAACGTCATTATGTCTGGGGAAAGGGGGCACCAAAAGTTTGCCTCAGGGTGCCTGACCAGAGCTTACGCCACTGGGTGGAATGCATTCTGATTGGGTAGTACGGGTGTGTGCTCATTGGCACAACACAGAGGCAGACAGACTGGCAGACCTTAGTTTTAAAACCTGTGAACTACAGCTGGAAGTGTTGAAGAATTCATTTATTAAACTGTTTCTGTCAAAACTTGAACCTCTATTTTGGATTATCAGGGTGTAAAATGATACTTCGGCTTCAGTTGTGTGTCTGGATAATCCATAGCACTCGTTAGCCCTGGAAACTCAGAGCAGTAATTCTAGTTCACCAGTGACATTTAACTTTGGCAGCTTTACAACTCTATTATAGCATTTTTAGGACTATAAACATTTAACAAGTCTGGCATGTTACGTATATGAAGGCTTACAATAGTACAGAGCAGAAATATTAAACGCATTTTTTGTGCGTATGTGGCTGAGGTGTTCCTAGCATCAGCCTGTATTTCTTATCCCCACTGTGTACCAGATCCAGGGCCGGATACAGAATCAAGGAAAAGAGCGCAGTGTTCTTCTGCAACGGAACACAGCCGCCTGATGCTGCGTTCTGCGCGGAAAATCATCTTCCGCAACGGGGGCAGGGTCCCTCACCATGCGTGGGTGGCATTAGGCATTTAAATCGTACACTTAGGGTTAGGTTTAGCCCTTACATATGATCCACTATTCCCAAAAAAAAAAAAGAGTGGAAAGTTACTCCTGGACAAAACCATGATAACTTGCAGGGGAGACAAATTTAATCTATTGCAAAAACGATTACACTTGAGAGGTGATGTTTCCTATCCCAAGTCTAAATAACCGTGTAATAGTAAAGCTGGTCAGTATCTGTGTGCAAAAGCAAATGATTCTCTCTGGGCCAGAGCATAAGTACGCTAGCCGTTGTCGTAAAATCGCCTTTTTGTATTTACTGCTCATGTGCGCGACAGATGTTAAGCAACGTAACTCTGATCGTACGTAACTTCAGCGTAAATACGAACGAAGGGGCGGGTCATCCATACGACACCCGGAATATGCGCTTTGTGGGCGGAGGGAGGCATTTAAATTGTACAGTATGGGCCGGGTTAGGCCGTTACGTACAAAAATCCATTACGTATATCCGTAATTACGCATGGAAAAGTTTAGGTAGGGTGTGGTAAACGTAAAACGAGTAAACTACGTACGAGCGAGGGAAGTGCATAGTACTTACGATAGCGTAAATACGTTACGCGATCAAACATAAAAAGAACTTAGGTCTGGATCTGGCCCTCTGTGTGTAGAGAATAAAATAGATTTGAATCCCCTGAAGTAAATAACACAGCTTTCCACCTGATTTCCTATTATTTTCCAACTCTGGATCCGGTTCAGACTCTGTAGTGTCTGTCATTTGTCTGTACACTTTGATTTTAACTATGCTTAGTTACTAGTGTAACATAACGTGCTGACAGATAGAGCTGGGAAATAAGCACATCATTGCTTTTTTAAGATTATCCAGCTCATAGATTCTAATATTCACTTGCAATGTCCTCGTAGATGGCTTCCAGGTTTCTCCAGCGCCTCCGTCCCTCCACGGTGAAAGAACCAAGAGGTCCTGGACCCCCTGAGGAACCACCCGAAACGGCAGAACTGGTGGATGACACAGAAGGGCTGCCTGTGCGGCTGAGTGGCACGCTGAGCCTGAGTGAGGACAGTCAAGGCTCTGAGGAGAGCGAAGGAACTGGTACTAAATATATAGAGACTACTGGGGGGGGGCATTGGGTAACTGTACAGTAGTGAGGGTAAGATGGTGGACACATGCCAGCGAGCGTATGTTCTTGGCTATGAAGGGCACAAGTTATCATTTTGGATTTTAAAAATGAATGTAAAAAACTTTTTTATTGACTTTTTCTGCCTCACATAGAGGGTTCCTCATCATCATTTTTATTTTACAGAAGGGAGATCCATAGAGGAGCTGAATATTCACCCCCTCCTCACACGGCAACAGAGAGAGACGTGGGCAAACACCCAAAGTCAGAGTGTGCCCATCAGGCTGACGTTTGAGGTGACCGAGGCGAATGTGGTGCGGGATGCCCATGGCAAATATGTGGTGAGTGTTAAGACACGTGTAAAGAACCCTACCAACCTGTGCAGGATCCAAAATAAACCAGGCATGAATTAGAATGATGAAGTTTTTGCAGAGCTTCCGACAGAGACAGCAATGAAGCAGTGAGTGTTTCGCACCCAAGTCTTTGCAGCTCTTGCACTCGCCATCCAAACATTTTGTAGGACTCAGCCAGGCCTGGCCCACCTGTGGCTCTCCAGGTGTTGTGAAACTACGATTCCCAGCATGCTTTGTCAGCTGTCTGCTATGCTTTTGCATTTAAATTATGCTGGGATGCAGGAACAGGTTGGCAAATTTTAGCCTGGGGGGAGCAAGCCCACAGCGGTAGCTCGTAAGCTAACGGCCTGTACTTAAGGGTTAACCATCGTTCCTTGGTGGTTCAGTGTACAGGAGGACGTATTCTGTTGTGAGTCCCCGCTGCAAAGGCTCGCATTGCTAATTAGGGACAGCTGAAAGCTGCACCCATTCACTCGCCTCCAGGGACAGGGTTAGGCTACGTGGGGGGAGACTTAGGATCAGGCTGTGGGAAGGGGGACTTAGGGTTAGGCTGCTGGGGGGAGACTTAGGATCAGGTTATGGGGAGGGGGACTTAGGGTTAGGCTGCGGGGGGGAGACTTAGGGTTTGGGTTAGGGGAAACACTATTCAGAGCGCTGTGTTCGGTGTTCCAGGGATCGATTGCTATGCCTCATCGAGGCATAAGCAATCGATATCCCAGCCAGTTCGAAACGGCCCTTTCGAAATAGGACCGTTCGCTACGGAGACCCACACTCACGTATTCTGCTTCTTATATATGTGCCCAGCCATCCATTTCTGCCCTTTGTATGTGTGTCTAGCCTCCACATCTGCCCCTTGTATATGTGCCCATCCATCCACTTCCGTCCTCCCATATATGTGTCCAGCCTCCACTACAGCTGTGTAAAGTATATGTGCCACAAACTGTGGCCTCCCTAGACCACCAGGGACTGCGTCCCAAAACCCCCAAAGTGTGATGCGGCCCAGAGGGCACATTGCTCCCCGGCCCAGTCTGTCTCTGTTGGGGCTTGTAGTTTCACAGCACCTGGAGAGCCACGAGTTGACCAGTCCTGCTCTAAGCATTTCATGGCTGAATTTGATTTGTTTTGAAGCTTCGGTGTCTTCCAGTAATTCACCCGAGCAATATTTCCTGTCATACTGCCTGCTGGAAAACCCCCCAGTGTATATAAATAGATGCACACGGTTCTTGTTTTACTTCTCAGTGGATTTCTTCATTTTTTGTAGCTAAAATTTTGATTTAGCTTCCTCTGTTCACAGCGCTGCCTCGCCTCAGTGTTACTTCGCTATCTTCAGCTGTTAACTTTTGCGATGACAAACGTTTTCTCCTAACGCTCTAATGCAGATCACTCCTGGTTAAAACACAACAGATCCTTTCTAGTGACCTGTGGATTCTCCTTTGCAGATCTGGTATTTTTCAGTTCTTGTTTAGATATCAACAATGCCCCGGACTTTCATTTTTTTTTTACAATGTCCGCTACCGTGGAAGTTCAGAGCTGAAACTGTTTATTCAAAACTGATTGAAACTGAAACTAATTTATATTTAAATAGCATTTTGCTGTTATGTAATAGTTAATTATTTCTTAACCTCTGCTTCGAGGAACCTATGGTCCTTGGGGAGTTGGCATACTGATGAAAGGTCAGTGTAATTATTAAAGCTGAAAGTGTCATCCCTGGAATTCAAGGCCTTTAAAAGGGTCATGTCTAAGCTAGAAGTATGGACAGAGATCTTCAAGTGTCACAGTCAAAGATCTTCATTTTAAACAGTACATTAATAGAAAATAGGAGTAGTATACTAAACTAACTGTAACTGACTAAGATTATTTACTATGCAGTTTGATTGGGTGTGGGTCCCCGCTTAGAACGTCCCTATTTCGATAGAGCTGTTTCGTCCCAGCCAGTTTCGAACTGGGATTTCGATTGCAGATATCCCTCAATGAGGCATTGCAATCAATCCACGGAGCACTAAGCTTTCGGTGCTCCGAAAAGTAAGTAAAAAAAAGTCCCCCAATCCCTCTCCTAATTCTAACCCTCCCCTCTCATTACACTAAACCTAACCCTCACTTCCTGGCAGCCTGACCCTAACCCTCCCTCCCCTGCAGCCTGACCCTAACCTTGCCTACCCCGCACCAAGGAGAGGTTACTCACTTTTCTCTGCAGTCCGGTGGCCGAGGGATATCATCGGCGGCGGTATTTGTGAATGATAATGGTTAAAGTATGCCGATCGGCATACTCGCCCCATTCTGAAAAAAAAAAATATTAACTGGGGAGTATTCGAAATAGGGACATCCGGAAAGGAACTTCTGGATGTCCCTATTTCGGAAATCAGCAGTTCTAACCGGGGACTGCAACCGGTTTGATCATATATAGCTATTATTTTTGTTGTGAGTTAGGGAAACATTACTCTGACTTTAAAACAACATAGACTTTTATAGCAGATCCTCATCCTGCAAGATTATATGTTTTATAAAAATGCCTCTGTTGCATCAATAGCTTCACCAGTCTCTAAGGTACTGTAGAATCACAGCTGCAGAGAGAATGTCACCTGAGGTGTCCGGGAAAGGGAGCTCTGATTGGGTAATTCAACGTCCTTCCTGCATAACTTGTCCAATAGTCTCAGTTATCTCCCTTCATCGTGCTCCTCCTGGCTATAAAACACAGCAGATTATAGTGTTTATGGACCGGATCCAGATGTGGAAATAAGGATCTGATGCTGGGTCCAGGCTTCCATGCAAAGAACTACAAGGGACCACTGCCCAGGGCCGCCAAGGCCTCACAATTCCTGGTGGTGGCGCTGCCTCTACCTTAAAACTTCAGCACCATCTTCACATAAAATGGAGATGGCACGAAAGTCTGGAATGTATGGAGGGCACCAGCACACGTTCAGCGTACTGTCAGCATACTCCTGACCCCTCCCCCTTCATGTAGCGGAAGTGCTTTCCGCATTCCCGCCCGCCATCCGAAATTCTCCCAGGAAGGAACGCTGGATCCAGACATACCTGGGATCGCAGAGCTTGCGCTTTAGCAAAAAGTGTGCATTGTCTGATCCGATTACCGATTTTCCACCAACTGTGGTTCCAAAGCCTTAACGGATGAACCGTTTTGCTGAACCAGCGGTGGTCACATATATCTACACTTCTCATATGTCTCTAAAGTAGCACAGACTGCTGTAACAATGGAGCATGTTCCAACCATCCCGTCATATCTCGATCTCAACTTCACTAGAGACCATCTAGTAAACTGGTCTGGAATGTCAAGTTCCCGATCGTAATTTTGTCCAGTCTGAAGACGATTCCGGACCATTCATTGCCAGGAAATCGGTGTTGTACCCGCGTAGAGTCCTGTGAATACACTTGATTCTAATATAGTGCCTTGTAATAGTCTTTATTCTAAGTCTAAGAAGTCTAATTCTATGCTAAGTCTGGTCAGTGGAAAATGTATTTATAACATGAAAAATGTACTAACTCCAGCTGCGTGCACTCCCTTATTGATGCTGCTACCTGTGAAATACATAGTTACATAGTTGATGAAGTTGGGAAAAAAAAACAGTCCATCAAGTTCAACCTATTTTGGATCTCCTGCGATCCCTATTTTTATATCTGAAGCTAATCCATATGAAGCAACCTTCAAACTGTTCAATCATAAGATAAATAAATGCATACATTTCTCTGGCTCCACTACTGTCCTTTATATAAATTAGCGGTTCTGGTAACCCTGAATGTCCTTTTCTGCTAAAAATATATCTAATCCTTTCTTAAACATATCCAGTGAATCTGCCATCACAACCTTTTCTGGCAGTGACTCCACATCCTGACTTCCCTTACTGTTAAGAACCCTTCCCTGGCAGTGACTCCACATCCTGACTGCCCTTACTGTGAAGAACCCTTCCCTGGCGGTGACTCCACATCCTGACTGCCCTTCATGAATAATGAATGACTTAGTTTTTGCAGACTGGGATATTTTATGAATCAGATAATAAGGGAACGGGGAGGATAGGAAGGAAGGACCGCACAGACTGAAACAATATGATTGTATTACAAACAGATAACCAGACAATGCTGGGAGGGTGCTCCTATACAGATGATCCAAACATATATAGATACAAAAAAAGAAGAAAAAGCGGATCATTTAATAGTGCACACCTACTGTGATATAGAAAATGGTAAATTGTTATGTTCATTCACCCTTTTTAGCTTGATACGCTTTCTGACCATTGATATTTGGATTATACAGATTATTTTACAACATTATTGCAGCGTGTATTATACATATATATTTTTGAATATTTCGCCCTATTTTTTACTTATTTCTATTTCTATTTTATTAAAAGTTAATACTTTATTGGCCCTTGCAGCTGCTGCTTGGCATTGAGCACTATTGCTAAGTCTATTGTCCACAAGCACTCCCAAATCCTTCTCCATTAAAGATTCTCCTAAATTTACCCCATTTCATTTATAGATTGCATGCTTGTTTTTGATCCCTAAATGCATAATCTTACATTTATCTATGTTAAATCTCATCTTCCATTTGGCCGCCCAATCCTCTAGTTTACTCAAGTCCCGCTGCAAAGACGCTACATCTTGCTCAGATTCTACAGCCTAACATAGTTTAGTGTCATATGTTTTACTACATTGCATGAAGTTTCCTATAATGACACCCAACCTTCATATCTCTCTCTCCTAGATGTACACCATCTTCCTCCTGCAAACAGGGTGCTTTGACCCTTCACCTGTCTCGATCACCTGCCGATACTCTGACCTGGAGCGTCTGAGAAGAAGCCTGCGCTCACACTATCCAGATGACATGAGCACAATCTCCTTCCCTCACAAGCGTCTGCGGAAGAACTTCACAGCGGAGACCATCGCTAAGCGCAGCCGAGCCTTTGAGCAGTTCCTCTGCCACGTGTCCTCGGTGCCTGCCCTACGTCAGTCTCCACAATTCCTGGGATTCTTTTACTTACGTGACATGCAACAAGCGCAGCAGTTGATGCGCACGGGGTTGTACAACTTAGCCCTCCCCCTGTGGACAAATTGCTGGCGCCTTCAGGAAAAACTATGCCTCCCGAGCCCTTCTACCCACCAGCTGCTTGTCCTCGCTGGCCTGGTGATTTGTCACCAGGAGACGGATACGCTGGCGGATGCACAGGCCTTTAGCGAACGGGCCGTGATGCTTTTCCAAGAAGCGCAGGAGCAGAACGTTCCTTTACTTATTCCTTTCCTTCAGGCGCACATCCAGTTATCGTGGAGAGTGGGAGTGGACAAGAGAGAGTCCGAGGCGATGTTGCTTAAGTTGCAGGAGGCCGGACACTCTACACATAACTCTCTCACTCTAAAGGAAATTCTTATTGCAGAGACTATTAAATAAATAGCTGAAACTCTATATGCACTATTGCTCTTTTTCCATGCTATGATAAACATTACCAGTGTTCACTCACTCCACTAAACTTGTGCAATCAAGACCAAGAGAGACAAGAGAACTGTCACGAGTGCAGGACAGGGATCAGCCTTTGACTTGTTCAATGCCTTGTGGAATATAATGAGATCAGACCAGCTTTTTATATGATGTTGCAGACAATCAGGAACACGTCCAGCATCCAATCGACATAATTAAATAGTATTTTATTAGAATAAATTACTTACAATTAAAAGCATGTTCCACAGTGACAGCTGCAGAGAAATATTAACCATGAAGGTCTGTAAAAGACGTCAAGCCAGGAAAGCAATGATCACATGATCAGCGGGGGGGATTAGAAGTCTGTTTTGATTGGGTGGCTGTGTAAGTGGTCACAGCTTACTGTTAGGAGGAGGATCCTGCCTCACGCGGAAAACACCTTCTTGAGCACACGTGACGGCGAGGACGCCGTCTCTTCTCCATAAACGCCCGTGTACAAGCCCTCGGCTGTTGCCTGTGTGGATGATAAGCAATCAGAGTAAACTCTCTCAGCCGTGCAGTCCTGTCCCGGAATGAACTTATTACGTTTCTTGTTCTTCCTCCCCAACTTACCTGCCCAGTGGCTTTCACATTCATAGAGCATCCATTCGTCAGCCCTGAAGGAAGCGTGGAACCACATGGAGTGGTCCAGCGAGGCCATGAATCTCATGCGGAGGTGAAGATGAGGCAGCAGTGCGGTTCCCAGGAAGGAATAGTCAGAGATATAGGCAGCTACACAGCAGTGCAACCTCATGTCCCCAGGGCCTAAGGGAAACATACTCTCCTGTTACAGTCACTCTATCAACCAATACTTTTACTACGATTTTTATGTACACTCTTAACAGTTTTTATAAAGATTTGTATGACTAAATGTGTAATAAACTATTTAAAAAAAAAATAATTCTGGGAATGTTGCTTTAATTCATAGAGCAGGGATATGTTTTAATGGGGGTGAATGTATTCATACGTCAAAGTTCTGAGATTTTACCAGTAAAAGTGTTAAACCACATAGATGTTGAAGACTAATCCTGACGTGTGGGGCACATTTTCCAGTGTCACATGTCCCATGATATGTCTGTTCTGTATCCTGCTACTGAGCATTGCCAGCTTCATTCCTGCCTTACTACTGATTTTTATCACTACTGTGGGCCAGATGCAGACCTTGTTTTCATGGTCAATGTGGAAGAGAGGGGGTTAACTCCACTGTCACTCCCCTCTCTCGTGTGCAGTTTGCTGCCATAAGTCTACCTTAAGTGTCCTGTGTAGATCTGTGATCCAAATGACTGCTGATTCACATGGAACTCTTAGATCCAGCCCACGCTGTAAAATTAACTTGTCCCTCTCCTCCACCTAATTGCGTGTTGGGCACTTCCTAGCATTCTGTTCCGCATACTAAGAGCTTGGTCCCGTTACCCACTTGTGTAAGCCTAATGTTCGGGGGGTCTGAATCTGGCCGTGTGTTTGCAAATAACTGACTGTCACTGAGACACTCTTCAATGACCCTGTTCTAGGCAGGCGACAGTGACAACCCATTAAATAATGGTGAGTACATCATATTGGGGAGAACCAGGTAAGAAATATTTAGTATTTTCCATCTTGTTTATTTCTATGTATGATGGAGAACTGTTCTGATTTCCAGGCAGCTATGGTTATTAATCGTTATCTTGACCTTTCTCTGCAATAGTATAGATGTGCTGACCAGCAGTTATACAAGGGGAAAAAAAGTGAATTGAGCTCTCTTGTCCGGGGCAGTATGGTGGCTCAGTGAGTAGCACTTGTGCCTCACAGCACTGAGGTCATAAGTTTGATTCCTGGACTAGGCCTTATCTGTGTGGAGTTTGTATGTTCTCCCTGTGTCTTTGTGGGTTTCCTCTTGGTGCTCCGGTTTCCTCCCACACTCCAAAAACATGCTGATAGGTTAATTGGCTACTGACTAAATTAACCTTAGTGTGTGTGTGTGTGTGTGTGTGTGTAGCTCCAATAGGGAAAGGGACTGATATGAATGTCTAATGTTCTCTGTAAAGTGCAGCGGACAATTTGTGGTGCTATATAAATAAGCATTATTAATAATAATATTTCTAATAAAAGCTAAACCAAAGAGAGAAACATTGATGGCACAAGCCCTGTGAGAGTTTTGGTAGCTATATAATGTATCGATGGCACAGAAAGCAAATTGCGGGTACATATTCCATTATTTTGCCTAACTAACATAACAATTCTTCCAAGTCTTCTAAAGTGTTGGTAGGCACTGGGCACATGCTAAAGTTTTTAAAGACAATGGGGAAAGTGTTACTTTGCGTAATGTATTTACGCTAGCGTATTTTCTATGTACCCCCGTAACATGTACTTTGGCCGTGTTACGCTCGCCAAATCCTACCTTAACTTTTCATAGCGTAACTTCTGACGTATGTAAATGCTTCACGTACGTAGGTGTCTAAGCACACCCATACTGTAGGATTTAAATGCCTCACCCCGCCTCCGAAGCGTAATTACGGGTGTCGTATGTCTGTCACGCCCCTTTGTTCGCAGTTACGCTTTTGATACGTGGCTGGTCCGTACGTTCAGAGTTACGTTTTGTAAAATCTGCCGTGTGCATGCGCAGTAAATACTAATGAGCGATTTTAAGTCAGCGGCTAGCGTAAAATCGCTTGCGTACGTAGTTTAGGATCTGGCCCTATGTAAGTCAGAGCTGTTGAAACAATCCTGGTCCTGACCTGCGTAATTATGGCCGAACCCTTAACCCATCCCCCGTACATGGACCTCTATAGTTTCTTATAGTTACACTGTTAACTGTTCAAATAAATCTTTGCTGCAATTATATGCTCGCCCACATGGTGGCGCTGTGTTAGGACATCGTTGACCGAAAAACTTAGGAGCTCCCAAAGATCAAACACTCAGATGCTGTTTTAGTCTATTCTGCCGCATCGCTGGACAGCACACACCGGTAAGATATCTGGAGAAACTGACGTTTGATCTCCATGATTATTGCCAGAAAAAGCCCCAGTGTGTACCCAGCTATATCCCTGCATACGCTAAAGGCTAACAAGCCCAAATTTGACACACTATTGTGCAACTGTCCCCCTAGAAAACAATGCAAAACCTCCAGAACCCATAAAAGCAACTCATTTAGATTTAAGGATGAGATGTAAACAAATACTGAAACATTGGCATGATGTATGGGATTACCTATGAGTCCTTTGGCTCTCACCCAGAACAACTGTCGTGGTTCCTGGGACACGCGATGGAACATGTCAGGGGGGTTAACAGGTTTAATTTCAATGGGAACATCCTGCGCCAAGATCTTATTGAGTCCTAGTCTGTGCTTCTCGACCAGTGAAGGATCCCTAGGTGAAATATAATTAATGTAAACATTTTGCATAATTGATTCTCAGAAGGCAGTAAAATCTCTGGTGTCCCAACATTTCAAAATATCCAGCTCCCAACTCAAGTATTTGGGGGTACAGGTAACTTCATCCATTAAAAACTTGTATAAAGCAAATTATTCAAGTGTTTTTAAGACACTCACGAGGCTGATAAACAACTGGATGACTTTACCCTTGTCCCTGCTGGGACGTAATGCAGTATTAAAAGGTGTGCTGTTCCCTAAATTAGCATATCTTATCCAGATGTTGCCTACCGCTTTATCTCAATCTGACGTCGACCTTTGTATGAAGCAATTTGTAACATTTGTGTGGGCTAATAAAAAAAACCCAAAGGTGGCAAGGTCGAGGCTGCAGCTGAAAAGAAGAGAGGGCGGAATAGGGTTTCCAGATATTCGTACATTTGTGATGGGAGCACACTTCCGATATATAACGGACTGGTTCTTTCATAGAAAGGTCTTTACTCATTTTAATCTAGAACAATCACTGGTCAGTCCATATTCATTGGGGGCTTTGCTCCATACTCCCAAAAAGTTAATCCCAGACCAGGTTAAAGAAAATATCCTATTCAAAGATACATATGAGGTTTGGGTGCGAGCTCACGGCATTCTGAAAGAGACACGTACTGTTTCGCGGTACAATACAATCTGGGGAAACTTAAGCTTTAGCACCTAGCTTAGACAATGTGCAACACCTTGCTTGGAGAAACAAAGGGATAAAAGCAATCTGTGATGTATTTGACCCAGGGGGAAGTTTATATTCATTTGACCAATTGAAGGCTAAATACGGGGTGATAAACTAACAATTTTATATGTATCTTCAGCTACGCCATTATGTTCAACAAACATGTAAGCTCCAATTCTAATCAGATTGATAAGTTGTACAACCTCGTGTTTCATGCTCACTATGTTTATGATTTACTGCTTCCTGCCGATGCTGACAAACTGTGGGTGAAACCCTTTAATGCTTGGGTTAAGGATGTACCCGAGTTGGTACTGCCAGAGGATCCCATGGCTCACTATGATGCTGTAATGGGAGCTTTAGGTAGCACACAACTCCAAGAGACCCATTTTAAAACGCTTAACCGCATGTATATCTCTCAAGCACAAAGGAAATATATGGTTCCCAATGAAACAGGGCAATGCTTAAAGTGTTGTGGGTGCACCGCAACTTTTATCCATAGTTTCTGGGAGTGCAGGAAGATAAAGAAATTTTGTTTATAAGCTCCATCCTCGCAACCCGCTTGCCTAATTTTTCTAGCTCTAATGTGGGCCCATTTCGTAGATTGGATAGACAATCCTAAAGTTAAGGAAAATCTGTCATTATTCGCAGTGATTGCAACTGTTGCAAAACGAGTCATAATGCAAAGGTGGATTAAGACGTCTTCCTCCTTTACTGTCTATGGTTAAAAATGCATTGGAGCTGATTTACTTAGATAGGAGGTCAACCCTCCCAGACATAGATACAGGAGTCTCTAGATTCTACAAAAAATGGGGAACATATATTGAGTTTCTCCCCGCACACCAACGTACCCATATCGTGTCACTCTTTGAAACAACAACATGGTCACTTTTAAGAAATCTTGATTCCTAAGGTTAGCATGAAAGGGGGCCGGTGGAGTGGAATTCCTGTGAGATTGCTGGTATGTGTTTTATTTTATTTTTTTCATAGTGTAACATTAGTTCATTTTCTTGTTTTTGTCTTTGTCTTGTTATATCTGTTCGGTCATAATTTTATACACGCCTATAGTAATTCATCGCTTGCCCATGTGTCCAGCTTTCTAGCTGGGCCACCATGTCTAGTGAAATACTTCAATGTTCAATTTACCGATTTATGGGCAATCTTACGTGATGTTGGATGTTTCCGAGAAATCTTGTACGGCATTTCATAGTGTGTGGGGCGTTCTGTTCTATCATTTTACTTTTGCTTATACAATTGTATTGCCGGAGAGGTTGTGATGTCTTGCTATATTCATACAAACAGTACGGTACATGTTTTTGCTATATGTAAAAATTTTGAAAATCAATAAAAATGTTATTAAAATAAACAAAAAAAACATTTTGCATATGATTAAGCTCCCTCCATATTGCATTGTCATCTGGTATGCTACAACTGCTATGGGATGGCAGGCGTGCAATAGGTAATGTGAATTGTAGTTTAGTGCTGCAATAATGGTACATGGTGCTGTGATACCATTATAGGCTGCCCATACTCCGCCACAATGCATTTTGGATACACAGCCAGTATAATGTTCTATGACCAGTATGAATGCACAATCCTATAGGCAGGGGGCAGTCTAATAGTCTTCTGACTTCTAATAGCCTTGTACTGCACAGTGGATCATTCCATTGCAAAAAGGAGTTATGCTGGAAAGAGCAGAATGTGTTGAAGTGTGCAATGGTGAGCGTGGTACCATGGGTACAAGTTTATTCATTTATATTTATTGGATTTTGTTTTGCCTAGTATAGTATCAGGATTGTTCATTTTATATTCCCTATGAACCAATGGCATGACTGAGGCAGAGGGTGCATTATAACAAAGTCCACATTACACAACTTTGACCTAGTTATTATCTTTAGAGCAGTGCAGTGCACCTGTGATTAAACCAGGTCTATACGTCAACACCTAGAAAAGAGGCTTTTAAAGTCTATTTACATATCATCTATATTATGCTTCCCCCTGCAATTCAACATGGTTTTGCCCAAGTATAAAATCCACCTGTTCTCTTATTAAAGATGAAGAACCAGAGTTTGAACATAAGCCTTATGCTTGTACTATACGACGATGGATAAAAATGTTTTATTTCTCAACAGAAGTATTAAACACACTGTATCTCTCTATATATAGGGAGACAAGCTAAAGTTTTGCAAAGTAAACAAATGTATTTGTGCCTTAAGTTACAAATCGACAAATTGGTTTAGAGGGCAAAGGGTAGAGATCTGTGGGTTGGAGAGGTTAGCACAAGGAGGAGGGTAGAGGTATGTGCTATCCCTGACCCCAAATATACCTCACATGTACTTTATACAGTGTCTCTCTTCCAGTCCCCTTATATACACCCCCACATTTAGAGATAGCAATCTATTTACTGTATACCCTAATATAATCCACAGATATTACAATATGTGCTATTTCCAGCATATATATATCCCACGTTTGTTTTATAGAGTGCAATCTCCAGTTCCCTAATCTACCCCACATGTATTACAAGCATTTGGAATCCTCCTTTAATAATCCTGCATTTGCCT
Organism: Limnodynastes dumerilii; assembly: GCA_011038615.1. Lineage (NCBI taxonomy): Eukaryota > Metazoa > Chordata > Amphibia > Anura > Limnodynastidae > Limnodynastes > Limnodynastes dumerilii. The sequence continues at coordinate 147,552 of WWET01002757.1, read as the reverse complement.
TTAGGTTACGTCCATTTAATGAGTAACTATCAAGAACAATGACCCGGATTCTCACTTGAGAATTTTTCTTGATCCAAGCGTTGTTTATGTGCATAGCTACTATGCCTGCGTGGTAACTATTTTACGCTATCTACGTAACTTTAAGTTACGTAGATGGCGTGGAAGAGTTACTACGCAGGCATAAAAGCTCTGCACATAAACTATGCTCGGATCAAGAAAAATTTTCAAGTGAGAATCCGGGTCAGTGTGAGGGGATAGAAGTGCAGGTAGTGTGCTGTGTATAGGAGGATGACTAACAGTTTGTATTGATTGACTGATAATAACAGCTGGAATTGCAGCATCTATTGTGAGAAGACTGATACTGAATCAACTCTCATCAACATACTGCATTTATTGTGTAATGGAATGAGCCTAGAAAAATGATATATTCTTCAATATTAATCTCCTTCACTGCTCCCACCCTATGCTACACTATCCCATTCCTCCCATGCTATGCTCCTATACAGCTCAGAGGGAAGGATTAGCACCATTCCTCGGTGAGCATGTGTGATTGATGTGCTGGCCCATGTGCGTAGAGCTTATGTCAATCTGATTTCAGTGTCACAGCACTAAGCAGAATCCTGGTCACATACACTGCAGGTAACAGTCCCATGGGATCATGAGGCAGCCATATTAACCCAACGCATGCAAAAGCTGTAATCATGAATAATGCAATGCCGTGTGTGAGGCAACACTAAACAACCCTTAAATTCATGTCTTAGGTGATAACCTTAGCCTGTCAGACATGAACTATCGATTCCCGCACAATAAAAGCATGCTTACTTTAAATATTTGTATATAAGCTGCTCCCGGGTAAGAAGCTCCTCTGGTGGGGGCACCGTTGGCATCGTGAACTGGTGATTTAGAGGACTCTCTTGGGAGCGATGGAAGGAAGCTTGACATATCAGGATTGGCATCCCATGTTGTAAGGCCTTCACAGAACGCACACTAAAACTGCGGCCATCTCTGGTTCTCTCCACTTGGTACAAGACTGGAACCTTGGGGTCCCCTAGTGGTGGAAAGATCAGAGGAGACAGTGCTGTGAATGAGTTCTAAGGATGCAATATTCACATAACAGAATCCCTTTTCCTGTGGAGGTCTATCGGAGCCCAGCAGAAGCAGCCGGTAGGGATTTATTTTTGAGGGAACTATCAACAGGAAATAGATTATCTCTGTCCTCTGGTACCTTCCCTGTGAATGTTCCTTTTGCTGGGGGTCAGTACTACAGAACCTAAAGCAATACCTACAAGCAGGGTTCTTTTCTCTATGCTGAAGAACCCAATAGTGAGTTAAGCTCATCCACACCAACACAAGGCTAACACATTGCAGGGATTTGACATGAGCACATTTCTAACTCCTTACTGGAACCTTTAACTACAGCTTGGATAAAAGTACAGGGTTAGAACCCTGGAATCCTTAGCATTAGAGAGGGACATCTATTGCAGACATACACTTTACTTATTACATTATTTCATGCATTAACAGACCCTCCAACATGACCCATTCCACCAGGTATACAATACTCCGCTCCTGAGCTCCCAACTGTCACTCATCTGGTTTTAATGAATTAAATGATGCTTGAAAATCATTTCTCTCTTCAACAAAGGTGGTTACCATAGTAAGTGATTGTTGGAAGTTCAGGAACAGAGTATTTTCTACCTAGTGGAGTGTCTGCAATTAATGTAAAATAAAATGGAATTTGTGGCTCTAAAGGTGTTGTAAAACTACAAGTCACAGAATGCTTTGCTGAGCCTAGGCCATTAAAGTATGCTGGAACTTGTAGTTTCACCACCCCTGGAGAGACACAGGCTGGCCCAGCCTGATCTAGCATTTCTCATTTTTAACTACTGTCAGGATATATCTGGCTGTATGTATATTAGAAAAATGCATTATATAACTCATCTTAAAAACCAGTGGTTACATTTAGGGCTTAAAACAATTATATTTAAACTATATTTTAATTGTAAATAAAACAGATTTGCCTGAGATTAGCCTGAGTTTGCATATTACCTGCTCGTACAAAGTAGCAGTGTAAGGAGTGGACATGCTCTTCTTCAATCACAGAACTGGCTGCTGCCACCAGCGCTTGTCCAACGATCTGACCACCAAACAGCCTCTGAGTAGTGGGCACCCAGTGATGAGAACCTCTGTAATAGAGAGCAGTGGAGATAGTTTATTATTAGCTTACATCTGGATCAGCTTATTTACCAGATATTTTTCCCATGTTATTAGATAATCATTAGTATCTACCGTGATTTTTTTCAGTCACGGTAAAGCTATTGGAGATTTTATGACTGGAAAGAATGTAAATTGAAAAGTGAAGAAGCATTAAAGCTCATTACCAAAACCTATAGAAGTACAGGAATTATATAGTTATCCCCCACGTGGCATTTATGTAGCTATACATTAGGTCAAATTATAATGTGAATAGACCAATAAAAAAACAAAAACAAAGCACCAACCTTTTCCACCAATATTATTTGTTTAAAACAAAGGATGACCAAAACACACATTTAATAGACCATTCTCAGCTCTGATCTAGTCTTTCCCACCATTCCCACAAAATTCTAAGGCTGTTCTAAGCTTTAGGAGCCGCAGAAAAACGGAATATATTAAATAAAAGGTGGAGATAGTATTACAGTAAAGACATAATGTTTCTTAGCTCAACTTTACATTGCAGTGTAAAACTACACTGCTCTGTATTTTTGTGCTATAAGCAAAAACACAATTATTTTTAATTGTTTTGCACCATTTATCTGTACATGATCGCGTGTCCATTAATGATCATGGACAGTCTGTTTAATGCAGTATCTGTTTATAATAGCATATGATAAAGTTACTGGGACTTTGTAAGATAAGGGTTGATGGTATAAATGGGTGCAAATATTTTTTTGATACTGTGTGCCCATCACAATTAATGAGTTTCTTGATCATAGCTTGTTCTAGAATTTCTAGACTCCCGGGATGCTCTGATTGCAGTTGGCCAATGGAAAGAAGGGAAATGTAAATTTTTTAATGAATAATTTGCATATCTCTAAATGAAACACAGACCTATAATTAGAGTTGTAACTGATTAATAATTGATGTTCAAATTAATGGAAATAAGTAACGAATCAAAGCCGTATATATATACAAGAAACAAATGATATAATGTATACAGACAGAAGTTAATTGGTTCATAATACATAAAAATCGAAACTGTTTATATGTTCTTTATTATCTTTTACTCACGGGGCCAGATTTACAAAGGAAGGGAAAGGATAGGTGTAGATGATGCCCACAGCAACCAGATTCTAGCTCTCACTTTCCTATTACAGCTCAGAAAATGCCAGAAAGACTGATTGGTTGCTATGGGCAACATCTGCACTTTTCCTTTCCCGCATCTTAGTAAATCTGGCCCATGGTGTATGTTATATACACACACACACCATTGATAAACATAGAACTTTATTATATTTGTGAAATTAATACAATTTGTTGGTACTTGTTTATCTTTGCGGCCCCCTGCTGGTGAGGCCGCTGGTTACGCTACTTGCATATTTTTTTCTTCAGCAGAGGGTGCGCGCTCCGGTGCAGCTGTGTGTGTCCCCCGGCGGTGGCGGCCCATGTAAACAATAATAAGCAGGAGGGTGTCTCTCCGTCCATCCGTCTCCCCCCTCCCCAGTCCCTTACCCCCTTCGTGTCCCCAATGTCCCCGCCGTGTCATGTCCGGTCTCCAGAGGCTCCCGCCGCCACAGAACATCATCTCCGCCCGTCCATCCCCGATACAGCAACATGTCCGGTCACGGACATTATTGCTGCATTAGTGTCACCCATGCACGCACGCCCCCGCCGTTTCATGTCCGGTCTCCAGAAGCCGGCTCCCGCCGCCGCCACACAGAATATCAGTGTCACCTACCTACCCACAGTGCCCGTGCCCCCAGAGAGAGAGAGAATTGGGAAGAAAAAATAAATAATAATGTACGTAACCTACGTAGCGAGGATACGCAAGTTACATAGCGGGGGCCGCAAAGATAAACAAGTACCAATTTGTTTTATTATTTAATACATATATTTTAAAAGGTCTAATCATTTATCACCCCCCTCCTCCTCCTCCTTATTAGAGTGACAGGGGCGGCAGGCAGTGTAGGAATGTATGGAGGGGATGGGCCAGGTTTGACACTCCTGATATAACCCCTTCGCTTCCACTCCAAGCCGGCGGCCAAGGCAGCACCTGAAAAGGTCTTTGTCCAGCGGCTCCAGGTTCAGAACACTAGTGACCAGCACGCTCCTCAAATCCCGTGGATCCCGGTCCTCGGGTTCCGGCAAATCTTCCGGCTGTAAGGACGCCGCCATCTTTCACATCAGGTGATGAAAGGGGGAGTCACGTGATGAACTTTGTCCCGCAGGCAGATAAAGCCATGAGACGGGACATTAAATAGGCGCTAAGCCCTGCCTCCTTTGGGAGGGCTGCCCGGATGTGACGTGTCACCACGCCGGGCTTGTCGAGATACGATTGGTTGAAGCGCCCATCCATAACGTTCTACCCCGTGAACGCTCTTTATCCCTGCTCGCTCCCCTTTTCCATGCCTCTTCCTCCTTTGGGCGGCGCTACTTTGTTGTCTCTGGTTGGTTGGTAAAATGATCATGTGATACATATATAAGGTCACCGGTTGGTTGGTATGTTCCATCATGTATTTGATTGGTCAGTTACTTAGGGGCGTGATCTACAGCGTCTATAAGTCTGAAGTAAAAGGCTGGGCAGTTTGTTTCAGAAATCGGACGAGGAAGTGGTTTTATGGCCGGAGTCTCCAGCCACCTCCCAGCCATGAGTTAATGGTTTATTTATAGCACAAGGTGTTAAAATATAGCTTTAGCCACCCAAGATATACCAGAAGTAGCATCCTAATGACCTATCCAGAGAAAAGGTACCATAGGCATTGAGTGGGCAACCTAGAAGACAACATCAAGCAGCCCATTATATTGCTAACACCAGAAGATGCAAAACAACTAGTTGTAGTGGTCCAGCCGCTGGGCACAGATCATCTGGAAACAGAGCAAGACATCAAAGTGAAAAAAAAGCTTAATTTGATCAAGAAATCTGATGCTATGGAAGTGTGGATGAAGCTTCTGCAAAGGACAATAGAAGGGGCATATCAAGCTTGTGTACTTACTTAGAACTTATGGGTTTAGCCACAAGTCCTCTAAGAAATTGTCGTCTCCCCTAATACTACAGTACACAGATTTCCTGTTGCCTTTGGTAGGTGCTGGCCAAGAAATGTTGGGTTCTTTTTGAGATAAGTGGCTATTTAATATA
>WWET01002757.1:113183-142173 GCA_011038615.1 Limnodynastes dumerilii | reverse complement strand
ATATATCACTTACAAATTGCAACAAGCCAGATCCTTTTGGTAAAAGCGGTGTTGGTAACCATGCAACGGGGAACCTGCTTTATCAACTATGAGGATTTCAGAGAGTGCTTCAGAACCTACAAATTGGAGACCAAATCTAGCTACTGCATTCAAACCAGCGTTTCCGTGCAATACTACAATAAGAAGAACGGCACCGATATCCGCGAGGACATTATGTAAGCATCTATAATGGCTTTTTTTTCTTGTCCATTTGTCAGATGAGAACTTATTTTGTAGGACTTATTTCTACCTTAATTAAATTGAAGGGAATTTATTCGTAAGTAGATGACTCGTCAGTATATTAAATAAAAAGTGTAACTCATTGGTTAAACTGGAATGATTTTATTTAAATGAATAAAACCATTCCATTTACTCGTATTTTCCAAATGATCACTTCTTAATTTCTGTTTTATGTAAGGGTTACAAAATATTTATGTTAACATATTTGTGTTTTAAAGCTTAATTTTGATGTTTCATATATTTCTTGCTTTTCTTTTTTTTTTTTTCCAGCTTTTCACCTTACCAGAGCATATAGGTTCTAACTAATATATGCATTAAGGATTGTGTTCTGCCTTTTTAATTTTTTCTGTAGCTATCTATAAAGTAGCTTGTATTTGTCAAATGATTTGCTTTCATATGTTATAATTTATCTTCTGAAACTGTATTTGTTTTTAGAATTTATCTTCTAATGTAATTTTTTTTTTTTTTTTTTTATACCTAGTTATGTTTCTACAGCAGATATATTTTTTCTTTTTAGAAAGATCCTTTTAACGTGTTATCATGGTTTCCCTCCTCTGTTCTTCTATGGCTATACTTGAAATTTTTCTATTGCTTTATTTTGTCTATCATTATCCTGGTTTTGTTGCTTATAAAAGTATTTCTTACTGCTTTACAGATTCACTCAGGTAAAGTTCTGCTGTTCCAAGCTTCTAGGACATAATGGCAAAAGAAAGACTCAGGAGAATATCTGTCCTGCCTATTTCTTTCTACAGTATGATGAGAGCCTGGATCGACTGGTGCTAAAAGAAGAATGTTCCACCCATGTCCACTCTGAGGAGGCAAGGCCTCCAGCACCTTCACTCGTTTATCCACTTGTGCAGCCTGTCTCTGTTGACCTCTATGTCCCATCAAAAAAGGTTTGTGAAGACAGGCTTTCTTTATCCCCAGTTAAGAAAGAGGATCAGGAAAATTTTAAGCCAGCATCTTCACTTGTTTATCCACTTGTGCAACCTGTGTCTGACCTCTATGTCCCATCCAAAAAAGTTTGTGAAGACAGACTTTCTTTATCCCCAGTTAAGAAAGAGGATCAGGAAAATTTTCAGCCAGAAGCACCATGTAACTCACAGATGGATCCGCCTTCAACTGTTGAAGAGGTTGCTAAAAGTCATGAAAGTGATATCTCTTCAGATAGCATAAACCCAGTTGTGGAATCAGTACCTCAGGTTTCAGTAACATGGCTGTCAAATTTAATGCAAAAGTTTCAGGCAGGAGATGCTGGCTCAAGGTCATCATTAAGCACTGATTGCCAAGATCAGATGATACAGGTATGCTTTCAAACAAGTAAAATGAATAGCTTCTTTGTGAAGTTCCCTGAGAGCCTTCTGATACACCAGGTGGCCAGCAAACATGGCTGCATTCTGTATACTTTCCTAGTAGAAAACAAAGAGCGCATGGGCAAAGTAGTTCACTTCTGTTTTGTTAAAGATGACGAGGCAAAGGTGATCTCCAGAATGTTGAGAATGTTTAAAGACTTCAACTTGGAATGGACAAAAATCAAGGTTGTTTATATTGACATGTCCTTTAAACACGTGGATATGCTGAAAGAGGCGTTTCCGTCAGCTCAGATTTTACTCTCTGTGTATCACACGGTGTGTCTCATAAAAAAAAAAATGAAGGGATCTAAAATGAAGGGTTGGCTCCGTAGAGCCATAGATGATGCAATCTACCAGACGACACCTGAGAAGCTGAGCTTCTTGGCGGAAAAACTACAACACAAATTGGACAAGGAGTTACATGATAAGCTTTGCGTTGACTGGTTCACATGTGAACTTCTGTGGTACATGCATGTGAAGAAAGGCTTACATGCTTGTAGCATTTACATGGATAGCCTGGGATTGGTGATGGATACCATCTCCAGCCTCCTTGCCAAGCAGACCTCAATGGAACATACAATTGAACAGTTTGTTGAATCTGCAGACTGCTTCAACAGCAAAGGGCTAGAAAACCAAAGGGATGGCACATTAGGCTTTTCCAAGCGCATCCCTAAAGTTGCAACTCGCAAAAAAGGTAAAAGAACGCCACGTCCTTTATTGCCTTTCCCACCTACACCCGCTGCGTCATTTCCATCTACACCCGTTCCGTCGTTTCCATCTAAACCCGTTCCGTCGTATCCACCTCCACCCGCTCCGTCCTTTCCACCTCCACCCGCTCCATCCTTTCCACCTCCACCCGCTCCATCCTTCCCACCCTTGAACGTGAGAAACACCAGGAGTTCATCTCTGGAAATCTTAATGCGCAATCGAAGTGTTGAGAACACAGATATTGGCTTTCCGTTTAGTGACACGGTGGTTCTTAAATCTAAGGCAGCTGGCAGACCACAACCAACAAAAGACTCCATGTTGCACTCCCTGAGAGAGAATTGCAATAATCTTGGGTTCCAGCTCTGCTCAAAAGAGTGGGAAGTGATCCAAAAATCCACACATCTTATTAACGTAAAGACTAATTACATTGCTGTCCAGATTTTAGAAGAGTCCCATGAGATTCCCTTCAGTGGTAACAACTGTAGTTGCTATTTCCAAAACTTCTATAAGTTGCCATGTCGACACATCTTGAGCATGCTGTATGCACAGAAAAAGCCAGTCACTGAGGAAATGGTAAGTCTCAGCTGGCAAAACAGATATATAAGACCCATATCCAATGCTAAAGTTTCTGACACTGTGCTTTACTATAGTAAAAGTGAGGAGGAAACTAAGGAAAGGGTGAGTAAGATTCAAAGTCTGGCTAAGGAGCTTTCCAATCTTCTCCTTCAATGCGATGGATCGGAAATCCAGGTCCGGATCTCTACATTACAGATGATAATGGATATGTGGTGTAGTCAAGCGAGCACTAATAAAGACTGCCTAGCAACAAAAAAGACTAATCCGCTACCTTACCAGTGGGTCAAAAAGGAGCCCGAGGAAGGGGAGGAGAATTCTGGGTGTTATGAGCTGCAAAGACTGGACCGTTGCCCGGCAATGAATTGAATGCAACTTAACCAGACCAACGTGGAAACTGTCGCTGACTACCGTTACTTCAGGAACTTTATTGGTGGACAATTTTAAAGTACCTGAAATGGTTATTTATTGAATGAGACTGTCGATTTTGATAAAAGAAATAGAAAGTACATTGATCTTCTACTGTAGTGATGAAATATACTTGAAATAAAGTTCAATGACTACTGGCCTATGAGAAATATGTCATCATGACCGAACACACTTTGTTCTATATTACAGAAAGCTGCTAGTACCTACTGTGCTGTGTTGTACCCTCACTTTGATTAATGTCCGTAATCCAGAGACGTTATACTAAAAGGGTCATTTAAAATGACCGTTCTGTACTCTGAATCAGCCAAGCTTCGATCCCTACTGCTTAGACTTGACAATGGTCAGAGTAGGGATCAGACTGTTGACCTAATGAGTGAATAAAATGTTCATGTTTTATTTAGGTGTGTAACCTTTTAATCACACTAGCTTATGCCTGGTTTTGTTCTGCTTTTACAGTTATAGGATGGGCGCTTGGAAATATGTATGTCTAAACAGCTTTCCTCAGGGCTTGTAAAAGTCTTCTAGATTAAAGGTGTCCGCCAACTAAGACACTACAAATTACACACACACACACACACACACACAGGATGTGAGGGTATAAGGAGGTATGCCATACAATCACTTCTCCCACTGAATTAATAGAAAAGCTATAAATCTTTATTTACTTCTATTATTGCTATATTTTCGTACCACCACTTCTAAATTTCCACGTTAACCACTGTATGTATGTATGTATGTATGTATGTATGTAAGTATGTATATATGTGCTACGGACCTTAGTATGTAGCTCCAATAAGGGTAGGGACAGTTATCTAGCTTTTTTTTTGGTTAATTATTTAAAAGTATTAGAGGATGATTTTATCATTTATCAATAACTTATATATTTTATCATATACAAATACTTTTTATTGTTTTGTGGGCAAAACATAAATGTGACCTAGCATTTAATCACCTTATAGAATTATGATTGCAAAATATTCAGTGCTTAATTGTACAACAGATATATTCCAGTTGTATTAATTTTGCCTAATAATACAAATTACAAATTTATTCCTCACTTTGTTGTGCTTTAGTCCTTTTTAGTCCTTTTAGTAAGTCTCTAACAACTGCACAAATCATCTTTTTCACTTTTTTTATTGCTATGTGTATAGCAGAATATACAATAACGCTTGGCTACTTTTTAATTGGGTAGTTGCTATGATTCAATGTACATCGCATGGAACAAAAATGATGACATAACAGCTTGCTTCAGTGGAAGATGGTGATCTAAGGTGTTAATTATACTATGGTGGGGGTAAGCAGTATAATTGACAGTTCCGTTATTTGTATGTTTAATTGTATCTGAAGAAAGTTTAATCAGTAAAGTAAAATATTTTTTCTTAATGCAGTTCTTTCTATAATTTAAAACACTGAGTGCCACTCCCTTTCCAGAATATATATTTAAATATGTCAATTGTTCTGCAAGATTATGTTCTTAGCAAGCATTTACGTACAATAGTAGCAATGTGAATGTGATTGGTCAAACGCACAAACAAGACAAAAGGCCTATACATTTTCTATAGTTGACAGAAAAATGACCAGCATGCTGCATCAGCAGTACAAGATATATAAAAGCTGTCAACTTTGGTTTTGAAACAGCTTCCAGGTCTTACATCAGATATCCTGTCAAGATGGTTAGGGTAAGCTACATATAATTTACATTCATCAAATCTCTAATATGTAAAAATTTTTATTGTTACTATTTAAATGTTTTTATCTTCAAACATTTGTGTGTAAAAATGAATAGTTGTATTTAGCTGAGCAAATGAAAAAATAAACAAATTTCAAAGCAGAATAAAAAAAACCCACAAGTATTATTTTCCCATAGATTGTATTCTATGAAGACGTAAATTTCCAGGGTCGCTCCTATGAGTGCAATACTGATTCCTCGGATTTGTCTACATACTTCAATCGTTGTAACTCTATCCGAGTGGAAAATGGCAACTGGATTCTGTATGAGCAACCCAACTACAAGGGACATCAGTACTTCCTCAGGAAGGGAGAATATCCTGACTTCCAGCAATGGATGGGTTACAATGACTCCATTAGGCCATGGAAACTGGTGATTTCCATGGCGGTGCAGCTGTTGTAAATAGAAAAAAGTTCATTTTTGGAGTTATAACTTCATAACTCCAAAAATGAACTTTTTAAAGCTGTAGTAAATAGAGCTGTGTGTACCACTATGGGATCAAGTGAAGTACAGGCACAGTGGTAGACTATGGCCCGGATTCACAGTTACGTAGTTTTCGTCTTACGTATGTTGTTTTAAGAATTGAGCTGGCGTTGACCGCGCTTACGCATTCTACATACAGAAATGGTACGTAGATAGCGTAAATAAGCTACTATGCATGCGTAGTAGCTCAATTCTTAAAACAACTTACGTAAGACGAAACCTATGTACCGTATTAGCCCATGTATAAGACGCACCTTGTTTGGAAAAATATGGTGTCCAAAATCAGGGTGTGTCTTATACAGGGGGGGTTACCATTTTAGCATCCAGTCGCAGTCTGACTCCAGACCAGCGCCGCTAAAATGAAGTCTAGTCTCAGCTCCCTCCCCTCCAAAGCTTTCTTACCTTTAAGGATCATCCACTGCACGGGACTGCGGCCACAATATCAAGTCCCGCAGTGGCCGAGACTGGGATAAGAACCGCGGGACTTCATTTCCCAGTCTCAGCCACCGCAGGACGTCATATTCTGTCCGCAGTCCCGCACGCTGGATGACCCTGAAAGGTATGAAAACCTGAAAGAGGAGAGGGGGGCTTTTCCCCATGTACAAGATGCACTTTTAATTTTGGGACCTCAAAATTAAGATGCGTCTTATACAGGAGTGTGTCTTTTACATGGGGAAATACGGTAACTGAATCCGAACCTATATATATATAGGGGAGTGGGTCTATGCTGAGAACAGTCCTATTTGGAAAGGGCCATTCTCTCCCAGGCAATTCTGAACTGGCTGGGAAATCGATTGCGTTTTCCTCAAAGAGACGAAGCAAACGATGCCCGGAGCACCAAAGACGAAGTTCCGAATGGTAAATATAACTCTCCCATCCCAAGTCTAAATAACAGTGTGATAGTAAAGCTGGTCAGTATCTGTGTGCAGTAAGCAATTCAAAGATATATCCCTGCATGCAAAGAATACAATTAACTTGACTCCCCCTGCAATCAACATGGTTTAGCCCAGGAGTGACCTTCTTCCCTTAATTTCAATCTCCTTTTTTTAGTCTGGATCCAGTCCATAGGGACATTAAGGATTTCTTTGCCTGGGTCAGTCAGGAGATCTGGAAAATGCACGAAGCGGAAAAGGACATTGGTGCTGCTCCCTTTCTATCACAAGACGCATCTGTTAAAAATACGAAACAAAGCACTGTAGAGTAATAAGATTTCACTCTAAATACTTGTGGTCAACAGAACATAAGAATCACTGATCAATGTTATATTGAAATATTTAATATAATAAATAAAAACATTTCTTAAAAGTATCAATACGTAACAAGAGTAAAGGTATTTCTTCCTCACCTTCTTGTGAGCCCATCCAGTGTGTATACCACCTCCTTGGTGTCCATCCATTGTTTCTGCCCTCTGTGTGTGCCCATTCTAAGTTTCTGCCAACTACTTGTGCCCATCCCATGTTTCTGACCCCTCTTTCTGTGCCTATCCATTTTTTGTAACCCTTTGCCAAGTTGTTAAAATATTTTTTTATACAAAATTCTTACCTGTGTCCTGCTTCTTCAGTGTCTTCTCTCCTCATCTGCTGTGCGCCTTATCAGCAGTAAACACAGTCATATCAGTGTCATGCTGATTTAGGGAAAGCAGGTCCTGTGCAAAAAGGAGAGAGACTCGGCTGCCCGACGGGAACTTGCTAGGCCGGCTAATCACACCTACTATGTGGGAGCTTGCTGAACCTTTAGGGACCTTTCGGGGAACCCATGAAACCTTGTTGAGAATCGTTGCAATATATGATCGGCAGTAAACATTAGCTGCACCAATCAGAAGGGCAATATATAATGTTCAGAACACATGAGGAAACCCCATAAGTGTCTGATGCTAAATATGAGGACACAGGGCTGGATCCAGACTTAAGTGCTTGAAATGAGTTACTCCTGGGCTAAACCATGTTGATTGCAGGGGAGTCACATTTCATCTGTTGCAAACAGTATTAGAGTGGAGAGGTGATGTTTCCTATGCCAAGTCTAAATAGTAAAGCTGGTCAGTATCTGTGTGCAGTAAGCAATTCAAAAATATATCCCTGCATGCAAAGAATACAATTACCTTGATCCCCCTGCAATAAACATGGTTTAGCCTAGGAGTAACTCATTTCAAGCACTTACTTAAGTCTGGATCCAGCCCACATTACCAATCTCAGGGAAATGATGATGGTAGTAGAAATAGTCTGTAATCAGCCTGGAATCATAACCGCACAATTGTACTTTGTAATGGTTGATAATGTGCATTAATAAAATGTAAAAGATTTTATGTTATACTTTTTGAGTAGCACTTATGCTTCACAGCGCTGAGGTCATGAGTTCGATTCCTAGACAGGACCTGTCTGGAGTTAGTATGTTCTTCCTGTGTCTGCGTGGGTTTCCTCCCACACTGCAAAAACATACTGGTAGGTTAATTGGTTGCTTACCAAAAATGACCTGTATGTGTGTGTATATATGTGTTAGGGTCCTTAGTATGTAGCTCCAATAGGAGCAGGGATTCATGGGAATGTCTAATGTTCTCTGTAAAGTGCTGCAGACCATTTTTGGCATTCTAGAAATAAGCATTAATAATAATACTTTTGGTAACTTGCAGTCATAAACATCATAACTTAAAGATAACAAGTAGTGACATGGTCTAGCAACGCGTTTCATCTCAACAGGATACTTTTTCAAAGCAAATAACTTCAACAGAACTCTGTGAGTCCATTTAAATTTGCTTTCATCTAATTAGTGAAACTGACCTGTGGTATAATTGGCCAAATACCGCCTAATATGTGCAGAACTTCAGTCTCTTCGTATTATTATTATTATTCTAATTAGGGACCTGTAATTTTCTCTCACTTGGAAGCCAAAAACAAGTGGACTGACAAGGTCTTAATGTTCATTCTGTGTCACATAAAACCAATCACATAAACATACAATGTACCGAGACCAATGCAAAACAATAGGCAACAACAAATGTATAAAACTATATTCAATAATGTTTATTATCAAGGGATTATTCTTAATATACTGCTGGCAAAGGGAGAACTTACTTGGAGTGAAGTTCTAATAAAAATATATAGTTTAGTATAGTAAAGAGTTTTCTTCAGTCCCATATAGATCAACTAACAATAGATCACGCAACCAAAATTCAGGGGTATAAGAAATAAAGAGAACGATTATATTTCAACTAATGTAATTCTTTTACTATGAAATGCTTTGTATTTGCATTTTTTATCTATGTTTCATGACTGAAATATGCCTCCAAAAAAAAAAAGTTTACAGGACCTCAGTATTGTAATATTGGTCTTTACATCCAGACACTATACAGATTATTGGTCCCAGCAGCAGGTAGTCCAATGAACAACGGGATCTTTTACCACTAATATCAGTGCTACATAAATCTCCTGGTGGGAGAGATAATGCAAGCAGAAGAGGGAGGTGCTGCTAAGGTTGACTGGAGGCTCTTGCAGCTGATTGGCTGCATGGGACTCCTGGCAGTCCCTTCACTGATTGTCTGGGACTCCTGTCAGTCTCGATGCAGCTAGCCTATTGGTTTTTATTACTTTATTACTGCTGTAACAGCCAGTAATAATGAAGTCAGACAGAGTAACTTCGCCCAGGAAGTGGAGGCGGAATTGGCAGTTTATATGCCATAAGATAAATTTATCAGACCCAAGTGTTTTTTGGCTGTTTTATCAAAAAAATCCTGCCCATAAACTACAGTGATATTTGGTCCAGTCGCCTGATAATTGGATAATTGGACCAATATTCACTCTAATGTATGGCCAGCTTTAGGGTTCCATTTTCTATACATAGATAACTTCGAATTTTTTTAAAATAAAGGCCTATTTATATGAAAACGTCCTTTATTACATGTATTACATGACAATAAAGTTTTTTATATCACCAGCCTGTTCTTCTGAATTCCTGAATGTGGGATAGCAGATCGTATAATTTACCAAGTGTCGGAGCAGAGTTTGTCACTCCGCACTGACAAAAAAACTTATCTCACTGAGGCAGGACTGATGGGTGGTTTTGCATTCATAGCTGGATTCCATGCGTAACTTTGTGTTCTGGACTAGCACAGTTTATCCCCACCGAAAAGTATGCATGGAAAATTGAAAAAAAAGGTGTGGATCAGGGCCCTTATCTGTGTGTCGAGAATACAAGCTTCAGAGCCCCAAGGCCTGTCTGTCAAAGCCTATGTCCGTCCACTCCGTGCTGTTATGTCATGAACAGTTCTTAAATAGGTGTAAAAAGAGTTCCACTCATAGAGCTACATTTATTAAACTACGGAAAAGGAAAAGTGGAGTTGTTGCTTATAGTAACCAATCGTATCTTTCTTTTTTCTGGATTTGACACAGTAAAAAGTCCTACAACAGAGGGTGCTGGTAGTAGCCCCTATGGCTATTACAATTGGATAACGCGCTCATTGTGATTTGCACCCCCCCCCCTTGTTATTATTATACACCAGTCCAGAAAGTACCGACGTTCAATCCCCTTACTGGGATTTTCATCAGGGCTATTATTTTAATTGCCCTGATGAAAATTATGAAAATAACATGTGAATGTAATTATTTTGGGTTAGGGTGTACTGGAAAAGTTACTGACACCGTAAGGGTGTCTTAAACTGTGAAGGTTTCAGGACCACTGTCTTAGTAATAATATACAATTATTATTGTTCTCAGTTGCCATGTTAATAAATTTCATGCTAGTTGTAAGTCCATGAAAACAATAGGACATAATAATTACATTCTCTTGGTGTTCACTGTGATTGACACTGATTGCTGCAGTCCTTCTCGTCTTATCTTATTTGACACTTGTAAAGGATTAAAGCTACACCAAACTCAGAATCAGTGAGTACTTGCTGCCCTGTGATCTGTTCAAAGCTTCTTCTTTTTTTCTTTCTTTTTTTTGCATCAAGGCAGCTAAATTCATAATAATAATAATAATGTTATAATGTCTCTACGTCTAGGACGTTGTTAACCTTAGAAATAAATAAATAAAAAAATAAAATAATAACAGATATGAACAGCCTATTATACATTTCCTTAATAAATTACAGATTTATTTTAAAAACGTCCGTTTTATATATAAACCAAATGCACAGAACTATTGAGTGGTCTTACTATATACTACTATTTATATACTTTCTATTTTTATTTACTATTATTTATATTCTACATTAACTAGGTGCATGTTTACTGAGTCCATTAACCTCCTACTGATATGTGCTGTGTGTCTATTACATGCATGTTTAGATGCACCACTACTATACAGCCAAAACAGGGGCTCAAAAACAATCTAAATATTGTAAGAGGGAGTTAGGCACCTAGATATTATAAAAGCACTCTGTGTAAATACATATTATATAAATAAATCTAAATATATAAATATACTCTGACGCAACATGATGTCAAATATTGAATAGGAGAGACATGAGATCATGCCAGGTCATGTGAACCACCGTTGTTAGCGTCAGACGTTACCTAGGTAGCAGAATGACGTCACGCGCGCTGCTTCCATTCAGTCCTAGGTGCTTTGTGCGCCGGAAGTTGATGCTCCACGCACCGGATGTTTATCCCTGGATATGCCTGCAGCATTTCATGTAATTTCATGCATTATTGACACCGATCACCGGCAGGAGGTAACTTGTTTTTCAAAGGGGGCTTGTAGGCTGCGACTTTATAACGTATAGGCAGCATAAGGCTGTGAAATGCTGGAACTTGTAGTTGCACGGTCCCTGGGTGGCTGCACAGGATTACCTGTTTACACTTGGATCATTTTTAAATATAGCACTTCATTATTATAATATTAATAACATATAATATGTTATGTAATATAACAACAGTGCAGGTTAATGAAGTTTTTTTTTGTATGTTGTAGGATGCAGAATAATGAAGAGCCAACACTTGGAGCCCCAAGGGAGACTCCAATAAATAATTCTGAATTTTTCCAGAAGCTTTTGGATAAAGATCCTGATGCAAAAGTTGCCTTTGAGTTCAATAAAGTGGGAAGCTTGGATCACGTCAACCTCCAGACCAGTTTTATGAGTAAGGTTTTCAGTCATTTTCCCGATGTGTTGTTGATGGTTCGCTTCTTCAATGCAAGGCGAAGAGCAATATACATATTTTTAGCAGACGGGCCGCGTCTTGGCCCCTCCTATGAGATAGCCAAAATTGTGCATATAGCTGTGCCAAAAAATGAGAACTATGATTGTCTTGCACAGATGTTTCGAATTATGAAAAATTTTAATCCCTGTTGGAATGAAATCCAAATATTTATGGTAGATCCACATTTCAAAGGGGCTGATGCAATATTTGAGGCATTCCCGTCTGCCGAAGTTGTTCTTTCATCCTTTCACGTCTGCAGATACTTCCAGCAAAGCATCTACCAGTTATCCTTAAACAACCAGACTGAACACGTACTAGTAAATGCACTAAAAAATACAATGTGTTCAGCCACAGAGGAGAATCTTAGAAAAATGCACATGATTTTGCATCAGTTTGTGAAACCCACTTTGTTAACGCAGTTAAAACCAGCCTGGCTTCTTGTGGATCGTATTTGGGCACTTCACCGCTGGAGACGGTGGGGCGACTGCTTTATGTATTTCCAAATGCTAGAATCCATGACCCGTGATTTTGACCAGCTCTTCAAAAAACATGCGTCTTTTAACGAAAGCATAAACGCTTTAATTGAATTCATCCAGCAGCAAACTTCGGACAAAGGAATGCCAGAGGTCCGGTCCTGCAGCCTTGAAGAGTTAGCATTGCTGGAAAATAAACCAGTGCGTAGTAAAACCACAGAGCCAGAGTCTAATATGGAGTCTGAAACAACATCATTGATTAATGAGACGCTGAATCAAGTCTGTATCCCAGCAGCATTTGAGCTCTGCCAGAAGGAACTAGTAGTTGCGCAGAAGTCTGTGCAATTGGTTGGGACCAATGAAAACACAGTTAATATTCAGCTTCTTGAGAACCCCAATGAAGTTAGTTGGGAAAAACCAAAGACCTGTACCTGCAGTTTTAACAAGCACCTGAAGCTCCCTTGCCGTCACATCTTAGCTGTACTGAGTGCCGACAATGAGGTTTTACAGAAAGACATGCTTTATAAAGCCTGGCAGAAAGACGCTGAAGGCTTGGAATCCATGTTTCCTGTTTCGTCAGACACCCTGGAAATTATAAAGGGCAATGGGAAAGATGTTCCTGAAAAACAACTGCTTGTTGACTCTGTGACTAGCCAAATCTCCCAGTTACTGGCAGAGTGCAGTGATGAAGTATTTCAGAGTCGCTATAATAATTTGAGGGAATTAGCAGATGCATGGATTGGACCTTATGAGCAAGTAAAACTATAGTTTCGGCCCATGATGTGTTTCAGATCGGGTGTGTTAAGGCCAGGTACAATGGAGATAGGATAGTTTCCCTCTTGTTTCCTTTTCTAGAAAACCATTGTTAGGACTGTGCAGTTGTTGCTTCTGCAAATGTTAACACTGTAGATGTATAAATAATCATAGCCCCACACATACTGTGCTGTAGGCACATTCCTTTTTCTTCAGGATGAACGACGTGTGTTTATATATATATATTTTGAATTGTGTTTGCTGTATGTTGCAATTCTGTCTCAGGCAACCTGTGGCAGTCCAGGTCTTGTGAAACTACAAGTGCCAGCAGGCTCTATCAGCAGACATGTAGCTGATAGCTGCCAGAGCATGATGGGACTTTTTTTTCCTCCCAGTAATAAAATTAGACCTTGCCTTAAGTTCTCCACGCCATTCTCATTTAAAAATGGGGATGGCAGAGCAATCTGTATAGGGTGTAAGGGCTTCAACACACCCTTACGGTAAAATTTAAATACCTTCCACCTAGATTGTACACTCTCCGTGTATCGCTCTGTCCAGTACAGACGTCTGGATCAGGAGGCTCTAGATCCATGCACATTAAATGCTGCAGGTTTCTGCTCCTTGCGATTGGGGGAAGAGAGCATTTTGCAGTAGTCTGGATCCCGTGCAATTAGACGAGAGTTTAGATCACATTATTCAGGTTTGTTCTGTTTCTGTTGATCACTGAAAAAAATGTTTGTCACAGAGTATGTATTATAATAAATATATTTACAACTGATTATGATCATTGTAAACAGTCACTGTAAATCCGTTACATTTCTGGTGTTCTTCCTTTGATCTGTCTGATATTTAATGTAAGGCTTTACTGGTGACATGGTTTGAATTCCCCTGCTGGTAATTCCCCTCCTCTCATCTACAGGCGAAGCCTTGACACTGGACAGGTGAGCGTAGCCCAATATAGCTATATTGTCCTATTTATGTATGTGCTGACACATAGTGTTTTATAATGTTTGGTATGGAGCGCCGGACCTGATTTTTTTCCCCCCTGTATTTACACAGTGGAGATGCCTAAGATCAACAGGATCTCAAAAAATAAGATACAGACAATTCCACATTCAATCCCTGTAGATTATATTGATATGGTCTGTGTAGGTATGTAGGTGTGTGTAAATATGTGACCACTTCTTGTCCATGATAGGTCTTAAGCCCAGGGTTGAGTTTGCCTTCATAAACTAAATTGCCTCTTTCATTATGTCCTCTTGACTTATTCCAGTCCCAGCGTCAGGGTCTGGTTCAAATTCTAGTTACCGTGGTGACCTGGCATCCAGGATTTGTTACGATGGGGATGCCTGCAATATGCATCATGACCAGAGCCACTATACATGTTTTGTGTGTTGGCCTTGCCAACCTGTGGATCACCAGGTGTTGTGAAACTACAAATCCCAGCAAGCTTTAACTGCATAAGCGTAGCTCATACCTGACAAAGCATGCTGGGAGTCGTAGTTTCATAACACCTGGAGAGCCACAGGTTGGTCAAGCCTGCCCTAAATCATAACGCTCCATGTCTGCAGGTCACACTGGTACATTAATCATCAGTCAAGCAAAAGTCATTCTATTTCCAATGAGAGCTTCCAAATATTTATTTATATAATGCTAAAACATTCAATAACTTTATTGCACAATATAAAGGTTAGTACTGAGCGAAATATAAAAAAAAAAAAAGTTACAGACAGAAATTCTAGAAATTAAAACCAAGTAGATAACAGGCTTTCCTTTAAGTATATATAAACAAGTGAATCAAATGTAATGCATTCATAAAATATAGCACTTCAGTACAGTGCTAGGGTGGTAAGTTGAGTATATAACAGTTATTAACAAGTTTTTCTATAGCACCATCATATTACAGTAGTGCTTTACAATATTTAATCATTCATTGGTCCTTGTCCAATTAGAGCTTACAGTGTAAATTCTCTAGCACACAGAGACAGATTATTGTTAAATTTAGTCAGAAGACAATCAACCTACCAGCTTGAGGGTGGGAGGAAACCGGAGCACCCGGAGGAAACCCACGCAGGCACAGGGAGAACATACAAACTCCACACAGATAAGGCCTATTCCTTGAATTCAACTTATGATCAAGCTACCACTTGAGCCACCATACTGCCCAGCAGAAAAAAAGACATAAGGGATCAAATATATAATAAGCACATAAATATATAAGTAATATTTGTTTATATGTCAATAGCACTGTTATTACTAATAAATCTACTAACATTGGGCCGGATCCAGAACTACGTCCGTCTTCCACAGATGGCCGTAATTCAATGAACAATAGCTACTGCGCATGCGTAGCTATTCGATGCGTATCGTTTCGATGCGTAGATTACGTATATGCGGTCTAAAAGACATGCGCAGTAGGTATTGTTCATTGAATTACGGCCGGCTGTGGAAGACGGACGTAGTTCTGGATCCGGCCCATTGTATATTAGAAATAGACTTGTTCTCTTTTTGTTTTGTTTTTTTACCACTTGTGGAATTCATACACTCGCATTGCCAAAACAGTTTCCATTTATTTCTCATAAGATAAACATTACTAAATGACACTAATTCAACTAAATGACTTCAACTGCCTTCTTACAGAACTAGAGCAATGTCCGCCACACCGGTAAATAAATGTAAGAAAAAACTTGACAGCGCTAAGTCTTATCTAGACTAAGAAAATCAGAAAACACGTTGCTTCAAAAACAAGTATTTATTTAGTCATTTAAAAACCACATATAAAAATATAATGTACATAAATTATTATTAGCACACCATTAATCTATATTCTGTTGAAGAACATGTACAAAAACCACTGCCAATCATATGTCCCTCAATGCAAAGTGGTCTCCAGGGTCTGAAGATTCCTTCTCCTATGTGAAAAAGTAAGTAGCTTCCACAAGGTAAGTTCTGTTGATGTTAAGTGTGAAATCTGTATATATAAATGTCCGGTCCCCTCCCCCACCCCACCCCTGTTTTTAGGTGCCTAATATCACTTATGAGTGCCATATGCTACCTTATTTCCCCATGTGTATTTTTCCTCTTAAAGAGGGAACAGCTGCAAGACCTCCTCCGTCTGTCTGGCTTATCACTGCAAGGGCCAGGTTTACTAAGCTGCGGGTTTGGAAAAGAGGAGATGTTGCCCAGAGCAACCAATTAGATTCTAGCTGACATTCTCTAGTATGTAATAGGAAAGTGAGAGCTAGAATCTGGTTACTATGGGCAACATCTTGACTTTTCCAAACATGCAGCATAGTAAATTTGGCCCCAAGCTTGCACACTTAAAGAACAGCTTTGGTAGAGGCAATATTAGAAACCAAAATTGAAGGTGCTCAGTGAAATCCACTATAGTCACTATATTTCTATAAAACAAACAGAAATTTTGCTACCTTGATGCATCTCACCATAGTAATCTTGTGGTTTCATCAGAAGGATTGTGCATATGATTCATTGTTTCCCTACTTAAATAAAACTCCTCATTAAACAAATGGATGACATTTCAAAAACTACGTACTATAGTTAAAATTCCTCTAATACAGTTTTTATTAAGTTTTGTAATCAGTTGGCCTAGATCTCCACCAAAGCCTAAAATCTGCATAGTGGCTCTGGCCGTGATGATTTTCCTGTATTTAAAATTATCCTCCACTCAAGGGCCCTCATTAAGCATCTTCAAATTAATATTCTGTAATATCTTATGTGTTTTGTTTCCTTATTAACTGTTGCCATGGAAATATTGCATTATTTAAACAGTGGTTCAACAGCCACACTATCCACTGAGAGCCACCAAGTGCAGTTGCATACAGCGGCCTCTTTTCCGATAGTTGTTCCAGACTTATTTAAACGATGGAAAAGAGAGATAATTGGGGATATTGGCCGAATATGGCATATTATGGAGGATACCCAGGACTGGGGAAGATGTATATTGGCATCACTATCATAAGTATATGAGACGGGTGTATCATTCAGTTCCTGAAAGTCATTCTCAGGGCCACCTATACCCAGAAGCTCAAACACTGGAAAGAAGATACTGGGATAACATTGTCCTGAGGAGTATTGCACCAACTTCCACTCAACCAATGCCACCTGCAGGGACTGACCATGAAGATTTAGGGGCTCCTAGATCTCCACCAAAGCCTAAAATCTGCATAGTGGCTCTGGCCATGATGATTGCCGGCATCTCCACCGTGCCAGTCCCTGGAGTAAGCCAGGAGGACATGATGAGAGCAGCCCAGGAGTTTATGGAGGAGTATCCAAGTCTGGGATCGGGTGCTTGAGAGAGAAGTGGAACACATTCCACAAATAACAACAATCAGTAGAATGACAAGTGCCGGTTACTTATCTAATGCACAGTTATCCCTTACCTTCTTGTAAATACATTTCTTTATTTATATTATTTATCTTATGGGTGTCTGTATTTCTTTCTGCTAAACCAGCAAGTAATAAACTTAGAATCTAAGAGGATTGCGGTAAACCTGGTACATACGGTAAGAGTATAACAATGGTAGCGCTCTGTTATCTCCTGGCTCCAGGCAGTTGGCATTATAAGTACATCGCTACTCCCTGGCACTAGGCAGTTGGTGATTATAGGTGTAGTGCCATCTTTCCATAGTGGACCATCAGTGACCACAGTTATAGCTCCAGTTCCTGGGTTGATCATGGATAAAGTGCTAGATCCTTCATGGCAGTTGGTGGTCACATGTATAGTGCTAGTTCCTGGCTCATGGCAGCTGGTGATCATTGGTACAGCACTAGATCCCAGCTCATGGCAGTTGGTGATCACAGGTACAGCACTAGATCCCAGCTCATGGCAACTGGTGATCACAGGTAGAGCACTATAGCCTTGATCATTGCAGTTGGTGCTCACAGGTACAGCACTAGATCACAGCTCATGGCAGCTGGAGATCACAGGTTCAGCACTAGATCCTTGATCATTGCAGTTGGTGATCACAGGTACAGCACTAAATCCCAACTCATGGCAGCTGGTGATCACAGGCACAGCACTAGATCTTGGATCACAAGGAGAGGATTTGGTGCGTGTAAATGTCAAATAAAATATTGAAACATTCAGAATGTATGTGTTTGGCTCACAGGTGAAATCACTGGGGTGGGAGGGGGGGAGGAGGTGTCAAGGGCAGGGTTGGATCTATCTGAATGTTAAGTTGAGCCAGTTAGGACTGTACTTGCCAAGATGCCATGGCCAGTGTATCTAAATACTGTGGTGTACTGGCCAAAAATGTTCATATGAAAAGGAATTAATTGTGGGCGTTTTTCACAAAACTATGGTAGGTAATTTACTGTAAATCTATAAACACTGGAAGTGTCCAGGATTCAATTCCCTGGAAGTGACTCCTTAGATCAGCAGAAGGGCACAGAATATTGTATGTGACCATGAATATGTCATGTATGTATTCCCCCTCATTCCAGCGGATGCACAGTCTGTCGGCCAGTCCGTGTAGTTACAAAGCGGAATTCTGGTGAGTACCAGGGGAGAGGCGCTGCTCACCTTTCACCTCGCCTGCCTACCAGAATTGACAGCTACCCCCAGGCTGATGCAGAAGATCCAATAAGAGCAGCGGAATTTCTTACAAACACCAATGTAGAAGAACATTATTAATGGAGTTAAGTATAATGGCCCAGATCCAGACCAACGCACGCATTACGTGCATGCGAGGGTCTCTCCGTACAATGGCGTAACGCGGAGTGCATGCCCCCCACATGTCCAGATTCCTACCTTAAATTTTATGACTAGGTCTGCGGCCTTACATCGCGGCAGCAGACGTAGTCATGGCGGTGTTTCCCTCACACCGAAACAACTAATTACCATTCCTATCTCCACCTATATGGCAGAAATACCACAATCGTAAAATGGAAGCCGGCCTTTTTATCGTACCGGCTGGCTACGTAACATAGTTACGTATGCCTGCTGCTACGCACTCGTACTGATGATGTGCGCATGCGCACATTGTAGCTGACAGGTAAACTACGCATGTGGCGTGCGTAATTCTCCTACTGGCCGCCATATCTTAGGATCTGGGCCTTCATTTTTTGCTGATCTACATATCTCATTATAGATGGCGTGCATATTTAGCATTGTTCTAGAAAGAGGGATCTTACATAAAGAAAACAAATATTATATACATTCATTATATTGTATCAAAGTAATGAGGAAAGTTTCAGGTCAGTAAAAACATCCTACAGTATTTCATCCTACAGTTTCATCCTACAGTATTTTTAAAATGTGAGCTGTATATATAAAACTTTTACAGCAGGTTTCACAAGAGGGGGAAAAAAAGCGAATAAATTGCTATGACTCTGGGATGTTTCAAACCATGAATTATATTTCCACTGGAAAGATGCTGCAACAAAATGTAAACTAATTCCCAAATGGGATTTCCATTCTAGCTCATAAGTATTTAATGGCCGTTTTAATAGTGAACAACTATTGTGCTCTTTATAGACATTTTCAATCATTCTGCTTATCTTTATACATTATGTTGGCAGCAGTAGGAAAACAATGGTGATCACAGGTACAGCACTAGATCCTGAATGGCAGTTGGTGATCGCAGGTACAGCACTAGATCCTGAATGGCAGTTGGTGATCGCAGGTACAGCACTAGATCCTGAATGGCAGTTGGTGATCGCAGGTACAGCACTAGATCCTGAATGACAGCTGGTGATCACAGGTAAAGCACTAGATCCTGAATGACAGCTGGTGATCACAGGTACAGCACTAGATCCTGAATGACAGCTGGTGATCACAGGTACAGCACTAGATCCTGAATGACAGCTGGTGATCACAGGTACAGCACTAGATCCTGAATGACAGCTGGTGATCACAGGTACAGCACTAGATCCTGAATGACAGCTGGTGATCACAGGTACAGCACTAGATCCTGAATGACAGCTGGTGATCACAGGTACAGCACTAGATCCTGAATGACAGCTGGTGATCACAGGTACAGCACTAGATCCTGAATGACAGCTGGTGATCACAGGTACAGCACTAGATCCTGAATGACAGCTGGTGATCACAGGTACAGCACTAGATCCTGAATGACAGCTGGTGATCACAGGTACAGCACTAGATCCTGAATGACAGCTGGTGATCACAGGTACAGCACTAGATCCTGAATGACAGCTGGTGATCACAGGTACAGCACTAGATCCTGAATGACAGCTGGTGATCACAGGTACAGCACTAGATCCTGAATGACAGCTGGTGATCACAGGTACAGCACTAGATCCTGAATGACAGCTGGTGATCACAGGTACAGCACTAGATCCTGAATGACAGCTGGTGATCACAGGTACAGCACTAGATCCTGAATGACAGCTGGTGATCACAGGTACAGCACTAGATCCTGAATGACAGCTGGTGATCACAGGTACAGCACTAGATCCTGAATGACAGCTGGTGATCACAGGTACAGCACTAGATCCTGAATGACAGCTGGTGATCACAGGTACAGCACTAGATCCTGAATGACAGCTGGTGATCACAGGTACAGCACTAGATCCTGAATGGCAGTTGGTGATAACAGGTACAGTGTTAGTTCCGGCTCATGGCAGCTGGTGACCACAGTTACAAGGTTAAATCCTGGATCATAACAGCTGGTGATCACTAGTAAAGCACTAGATCCCAGATCCTGGCAGCTGGTGGTCAAAGGTACACCTTGACCCTGGATCAATGCAGCTGGTGATCACAAACAGAGGCGGAACTAGTGTGTTGTGGGCCCAGGTGCACAAAATAAGCTTTGGTCCTGAAGATTTCCCAGGTAACCCGGTCAGGAGCTTCGGCGGTGCAGTGGTGACGGCTGTGCATCCTTGTATCATCCTTGTATCATCATGGGCCCCGGTGTCATTGCACCAATGGTAGTTCTGCCCCTGATCACAAGTACAGTGCTAGATCTGGGATCATGGCAGTTGGTGATCACATGAACAGCACTAGATCCTGGCAGTGGGAAATGACACGTACCAGTGAATAATAGAAACAAAGGGCTCGTGCATATTCAATGAAATTAAAAAGGAAGGGCCGGATTCACAAGCATGTTTTTGTTTTACATACGTCCCTAATTTTCGAATCTAGCTATTATCTATGCATGTGTAGTAACTATTTTACGCTGTCTCTGTAGCGTTTTGTTACGTAGATTGCGTACATGCAGTCTTTAAAGAAAAAAACCGTGGTTGTGAATCCAGCATCGGAGTCCAGGAGGTCATGTGTTGTGCTTCTGTTCCTGGTAATATTTCTGTTGCTTACGTCCTGTGGGGCCCCCGTATAAGGCCAGCCAGGCTCCTGGTCTATTTTACCACACTGGCTTATAAACTTTACAGCAGGAAAATTCCTGCAACCCTAGACCCTTCACAGAGTGACATGGGAGGACGGCTCCTTCTAGACGTCATCTTTCCTATTGCAAACCAGCATTACATAGCTGCCTACTCTGTTGCTAATCTATGTCCTTCCTATCCCACTATTCTCTGTATTCTGTACCCCCATTGCAAAATAGATCATCGAAACATGCAAAGTGTGTGCAGATTTTTTGCTACTCGATTCTTGGAGCTACGATCCACTGGTAGTTCTACATGACTGCTCGTTCTCACGACTGGTTATGGTTGAGGAACTAGTACAGTCCCTATAATCAACACATTCCCAGAGCTACTAACTACAGCTTGACTGAGAAAGAACATAGAAATCGGGTTTGGCAGCTTTCCTATTTAATGATTATTCATCCTGACAGCAAGGAATATTCCCAATGTGTACCCAACCAATAGGAAACACATGTTGGATGGGTGGAGTCAGAAGAATTCAGGTCAAGTGGAGTGAATACACATCTCGTTCAAAATAGCCCAAATATGTATTCTCTAAATCTGGGCAGGTAACGTCAATCCATTAAACAGCAATCTAGTCTGGTCCTGCTTACTGGCATAAAGTGAATACATTTACTTTGCATGCACAGTAGCAAAAATGGACAGACTTATATATACGTCCGGTAGTGTGAATCCGGGCCAAAATATCATTAAAAAAACTTTATATGTGTTATTTGTTTTCATAAGTATATTTGATTATGAAGATATCAAACAAATCACAAAATATTGATTTTGCTATCTACACATGTGCTCAAATCCAAGCGACCCAGGTGTTTCTAGACTTCAGACACACATTTTCAGCAGCTTCCGACAGGTTGCAGCTGCAAGTCGAAGACGATTTATGTTACAATTTACAGTATAGCTGTGAAATTTTACTGCCGACTGACCCAGAATTCCGTTGCCGGTAACAGGGCCACAAAAATTCTTTTACATTTCTAGTAAATTTAGTTGAGGTGCCAATAGTCGAATAAATCCATTTACTGTCCTCAAAAGTCAGAGAACTGGACGATCCAGTAATTTTATGTTCATTTTCCCAGCAAGCTTATATTCCAGACCAAAAAATACAATACATTTTCTCAGAAACACCATAATATATTTTATGTTATATCAAAGAGCAAAAATCGACCATCCCACAGGATATATAAACATGTCATAAAAATATAAGCCTGCAATGATTGTCTTATGTGCATATTGTGATATATTAGGATTAAATATCATATACTGTATATTATACACACAAAATGGAAGTTGCTCAATCAATTTATAGATAAATGCAAACAGGTGCATGAAAGGCCGGGGGGTAATCACCTAGCAACAGAAACAAAGAAAAGGAAATGCCCCAGCAACACTGCCATTACCAGTAACACACTATACCATTCTATCTGTAATATACACACAGGATAGAGAATGTCCAGCAACACTGCCATTACCCAGTAACACACTATACCATTCTATCTGTAAAATAAAACTCAGAAATGTCCGTTACACATTTGTGCAAATATATGATAAGCCACCAGCCACCGTCAAGGCCTTTCTGCACATGGTGGTTCTAACTCTAACAATGAGAGTCCCAATGTTGGGTCATATATAAATATATATGTTATAATTGAGAGCCAACTTAACTCAGAGGTACCCCAAAATAGCTTCTGTAGAACAGATGTGTGTGTGTGTGTGTGTGTGTGTGTGTGTGTGTGTGTGTGTGTGTATCTGTGACAGTCACCTGTATGAAGAGCTACATACTATTTAATTTAAGCTCTTATTGTGAATTTTAGGATTTTATGTTGTTAGAAGGAAAGCCATATCCATATTTAGTACATCCATACAGAGAGAAAGAAAGAGATAGTGTTCTCTAAAAACACTAGACTGTACGTAGACTTAAAATGGAACTGTGCAGGTTCTGCTTACAGTACACATCTGGGTCAAGACCTCTGTACCAGTGACATTTTAAACAGTGTGAGCGCTAATGGGAGGGGGGGTATATTAAAATTTTAAAGTAAGGGCTTCCCCATTTTGAGTGACCATGCATTGGATATGTTAAGGTAGAAGTTTGCTTGTAAGTCACGTAAGCAAGAAGAGCAGCTTCCTGTACACACTGGAACTACTCTGCGGAATGCAACATTCAGCAGTTTAGAAATAATAATGGGTCTGATCCAAGCTGCTTCCAGAAGTTGAGTGTCTGGAATGAAGTGCACTTGCCCTGGGCAGATTTTAGCAACAAATCTTGCATATGGAACTCCATTCTGTACAGAATCCATCCAATGGGGCATTTATTATCCTCACAAAGGGCATGTAAGAGGTGAGAGAGGAGTGACAGGAGGGCTCACTTCCCTGTTATGAGACTGGCACACCAACGCATGGAGTCTAACTACCAGGAGGTGTTAGCCAGAGCCCCTGATGGTGGGGATGGACTTGGCTGCATCCAGGTAGCAGGTCGCAGCCCTCAGTGGACAATCCCAAGCTAGGTTGAGAGACTAGGAGGATGACAGAGCCCTCACCAACAGACAAGGATACAGGGCAGAAACACAAAGGAGTACAACTGTAGTACTAATAGTGCAGAAACGGCAAGGATACAGGCAAGTGTGACAGGTGGGTAGAGCCAAGGTAAGAATGCAGAATACTTACCAGGCAGACTGCATGCAGGTAGGTATAACAGGTGAGTACAGCTGCAGTGGGACTGCACAGGAGTGACCAGACATGCTGGCATGCAGGCAAGAACAATAGGTTAGCACTGGCAGATATATTCTGTTATAAACAGAATGGTGCAGGAGGAAAGCACCAAAAGCAAAGTACATAGAGAAACAGACAGACTGGATAAACAGACAGGTGGTAATCAGCGCAGGGCAGATTGCAGCACAAATCACAGCAGAGTACAAGTAACAATCAGACAGACCAAGCAAACGGGCACTCACTCAGCTCACACATGCAGGAGGCAGAGGTACAGGAATAACAGAACAATAAACAAGACGGAGAGGTAGCATTCATGTATCACAGAACTGAGATCAACCCAGCAACACAGACAAGGGGGCTAATTCAGAGTTGCACTTACACCTTTTTAGGAGCAAGTGTAGAACTGAGCAATACCATGTTGAATTGCAAGGGGAGGCAACTTTAAATTGTGAAACCAGAAATAGAATTGAGAGGTGAAGTTTCTTAGCTCAATATATAGAATAAACATAAAGCTATGCAGTATTTGAGTGCTGTGTGTGAATGTAAAGTATTTTCCCTGCATGCAAAAGATTTTTAATTAATTAACATACCTTACTTTGAAAAATGGTTTAGCCGAACTGTACACTTGCACCTTTTTTAATCCTTACTCCCAAACTCTGAATCAGCTCCAAGAACACTAGAAGCTATGACCAGCAAGGAGGCTATCAGCTGACCGCTATTTAAGGGGAGAGCCACATCCCCACTAGCTGCAAACAGCATGAATGCAAACAGTCAAATCCTCAGCTAAGGCATCCCAGCTGCAAGGTAATCAGCTAGGATCCTTAGCAAAAAGGAATTCTGCAGGGGAACATACGCTGCTGCCATCCTGCAGTGTGTAACACCCGAGTGGAATCAGGCCCAATCTCTTAAAAAATTATATTGTTTATAAAAGTGAGTGTTAAAGTTTAAACAACTTACAGCCACAATAAGTTCCTCTTTATCAGCCCTATAATTTTTTTTTGTATAAAGAATTAATACACCATTATCAATAAAAGTCCAGCATGTTAGTCTCATGATCATTGTGATGAAGTCCCATTGTTTAACATTACCACCTAACACCCTGATCACCCATGTCCCTCTGAAGACATTTTAAATCTAGACATACAAGATCCAACATCCTTGATATCTGAGGCATAGAACACAATAGAGGTTATTTACTAACACATTGGCAGCTAATTCCATGTGCAAGTCTTACACTCCACATATTGGGCTAGTTATACTAAGGAAAAGTGGAGATGTTGCCTATAGCAACCAATCAGATTCTAGCTGACATTTTCTAGTATGTAATAGGAAAGTAAGAGCTAGAATCTGATTGGTTGCTATGGACAACATCTCCACTTTTCCTTTCCCGTAGCTTAGTAAATCTGGCCCATTGTGTTTGTATGTGGACCACAGTACTAAAGACTTTGGTTTGGGGCTTGGCTGCAGCTGCAGCAGGTAGTCTTGGAATTAGTGGATTGCTGTATATGTAGCGCTCATGGCAGTATATAGTACTTTGGTAAGTAGATTGTAACATGCATGGCTCTGGTGCCTGTAGGTATTCCTTAGGTAAGTGCAGACTACAGGGCTCTGGTAGTCAGTCATCAGGTGAGTAGTTGCGTTTGCAGGAGTGTCCTTATATGAGTGGACTGCAGTATGTCATCTGGCATTGTGGTAGGATGTGAATCAACTATAGAATGCATGGTTCTGATGGCAGTAGATAGTCTTGAGATGAGCAGGATGTAGTATGTAGAGTTCTGGTGGCAGTAAGCAGTCATAAGGTCTAGATTATTGTATGAAGTGTTGTGGTAGCAGCAGGTAATCATTGAGGACCGGATCCAGACCCCCGGACACTTTCCATACATGATGTGGGTCTGTCACTCCCTTCTCTCTTGTGGATATTTGTGTGACTTACGCTGCCAGAGGGAATTCTTAAGTCACACAAGCGGATCAGCCGCTAAAACGCACGTAACATCTAAAGGGCACATGCCCTCCTCTATAGACATACTTTGCCTGTGTAAGTGAGGTGACACGGGTCTGGATCCGGCCCTTAGTGGGTAGATGCAGTATCAGGGTTCTGGTGGCAGCAGGTATTCTTCGGGTGGTCATGTCGTAGTACGTATAGTAGGTATCTGGTGGCAGTAGGCAGTCATTAGGTGGGGGGCAGATTGCAGTATGCATGGTTCTGGTGGGATATGGTCAGATTGCAATATGTAGGATCCTGGTGGCAATAGAGAGTCATTACTTGCGTAGATTGCAATATGCAGGGTTCTGGTAGCAGCAGGTAGTTATCAGGTTTTCAGATTGCAGTATATATGGTGGGAGATGGTCAGATTGCAGTATATATGGTGGGAGATGGTCAGATTGTAGTATATATGGTGGGAGATGTTCAGATTGCAGTATATATGGTGAGAGATGGTCAGATTGTAGTATATATGGAGGGAGATGGTCAGATTGCAGTATATAAGGTGGGAGATGGTCAGATTGTAGTATATATGGTGGGAGATGGTCAGATTGCAGTATATATGGTGAGAGATGGTCAGATTGCAGTATATATGGTGAGAGATGGTCAGATTGCAGTATATATGGTGAGAGATGGTCAGATTGCAGTATATATGGTGAGAGATGGTCAGATTGCAGTATATATGGTGAGAGATGGTCAGATTGCAGTATATATGGTGAGAGATGGTCAGATTGCAGTATATATGGTGAGAGATGGTCAGATTGCAGTATATATGGTGAGAGATGGTCAGATTGCAGTATATATGGTGGGAAATGGTCAGATTGTAGTATATATGGTGGGAGATGATCAGATTGTAGAATATATGGTGGGAGATGGTCAGATTGCTGTATATATGGTGGGAGATGGTCAGATTGCTGTATATATGGTTGGAGATGGTCAGATTGCAGTATATATGGTGGGAGATGGTCAGATTGCAGTATATATGGTGGGAGATGGTCAGATTGCAGTATATATGGTGGAAGATGGTCAGATTGTAGTATATATGCTCAGAGATGGTCAGATTGTAGTATATATGGTGGGAGATGGTCAGATTGTAGTATATATGGTTCAGGTGAGAGATGGTCAGATTGCAGTATATATGATGAGAGATGGTTAGATTGCAGTATATACGGTGGGAGATGGTCAGATAGCAGTATATATGGTGGGAGATGGTCAGATTGCAGTATATATGATGAGAGATGGTTAGATTGTAGTATATATGGTGGGAGATGGTCAGATTGTAGTATATATGGTGGAAGATGGTCAGATTGCAGTATATATGGTTCCAGTGGGATATGGTCAGATTGTAGTATATATGATGGAGATGGTCAGATTGCAGTATATATAATGGGAGATGGTCAGATTGTAGTATATATGGTCACGGTGGGGGATGGTCAGACTGTAGTATATATGTTCACGGTGGGGGATGGTCAGACTGCAGTATATATGGTCATGGTGGGAGATGGTCAGATTGTAGTATATATGGTGGGATATGGTCAAATTGTAGAATATATGGTGGGAGATGGTCAGATTGCAGTATATTTGGTGGGAGATGGTCAGATTGTAGTATATATGGTCACGGTGGGGGATGGTCAGACTGTATTATATATGGTCACGCTGGGGAATGGTCAGACTGTAGTATATATGGTCACAGTGGGGGATGGTCAGACTGTAGTATATATGGTCACGGTGGGGGATGGTCATACTGTAGTATATATGGTCATGGTGGGAGATGGTCAGATTGTAGTATATATGGTGGGATATGGTCAAATTGTAGTATATATGGTGGGAGATGGTCAGATTGCAGTATATATGGTGGGAGATGGTCAGATTGTAGTATATATGGTGGGAGATGGTCACATTGCAGTATATATGGTGGGAGATGGTTAGATAGCAGTATATATGGTGGGAGATGGTCAGATTGTAGTATATATGGTGGGAGATGGTCAGATTGCAGTATATATGGTGGAAGATGATCAGATTGTAGAATATATGGTGGGAGATGGTCAGATTGCAGTATATTCTGGTGGGAGATGGTTAGATTGCAGTATATATGGTGGGAGATGGTTAGATTGCAGTATATATGGTGGGAGATGATCAGATTGTATTACATATGATGGAATATGATCAGATTGTAGTATATATTGTGGGAGATAGTCAGATTGCAGTATATTCTGGTGGGAGATAGTCAGATTGTAGTATATATGGTCACGGTGGGGGATGGTCAGACTGTAGTATATATGGTCACAGTGGGGGATGGTCAGACTGTAGTATATATGGTCACGGTGGGGGATGGTCAGACTGTAGTATATATGGTCACGGTGGGGCATGGTCAGACTGTAGTATATATGGTCATGGTGGGAGATGGTCAGATTGTAGTATATATGGTGGGGGATGGTCAGATTGTGGTATATATGGTCACGGTGGCAGTAGTCTGGCCTTAGGCTGGAGTCACCCTGCAGCATTTTTATAAGATTTTTGTGCAGATCTCATGATAATCGAGTTTTTGCATCATTTCTAATCAGTGTTTATGCTCCAATAATCATGTAGAATCCTTTCAAAGCACATCGGATCGTTTGATTAGATTTTTTACTTGTGTCATTTTACCGATCAACAATGGAACCATTTCAAAAGAACAGATAATAAAGAGAGGGTAATCCTGGGTAATAGAAAATGTTTGCAGTGCTGCCCAGCTTTATAGGAATGGGTTGCTACAGACATGGTCCTGTTTGCAGTTGGTAATCCTCTAATGGCAGTAGTCGGCTGCTCTGTGTATTAAGGTCAATACACATCTTTCCTGGTTCTCTCTGCTGTGCTTCCAGTTGTCTCTTCTGCAGCTCTCCCTGGATTCTTCACTCATATTTGCAGAAATTTTTTAGTATCTGTGGCAGGTCTAGCCAATCAATGGCCAGTCTGTGGATCATATGTTTCTGGATAACGAGACGGCACAGAGTCTGCAGGGACGGAACTGGAAAAGAAAAAAGCAGGAA
>WWET01002757.1:86513-96767 GCA_011038615.1 Limnodynastes dumerilii | reverse complement strand
GATTGGGATGGGACGGGCTCTGCGGTGATTGGGATGGGACGGGACGGGCTGTGCGGGGATTGGGATGGGACGGGCTCTGCGGTGATTGGGATGGGACGGGACGGGCTGTGCGGTGATTGGGATGGGACGGGCTCGGCGGTGATTGGGATGGGATGGGACGGGCTCTGCGGTGATTGGGATGGGATGGGACGGGCTGTGCGGTGATTGGGATGGGATGGGACGGGCTGTGCGGTGATTGGGATGTGATGGGACGGGCTGTGCGGTGATTGTAGTAGGACGGGCTCTGTGGTGATTGGGATGGGACGGGCTCTGTGGTGATTGTAGTGGGATGGGCTGTGTGGTGATCCATGATGTGACAATCCATGCTGTGTGCCAGGAGTGGTCAGACAATCGCAGTGGCGTTGATTATTTGCACGTGTAGAATAAATATTTCAGTAAAGAACATTCCAGTCTCCAACAAGGAGATCTAGAAAACATGGCCTGCTAGTAGATCACGAGGATTAGCCAGCTATGCATTACACTGTAAGATAATCTGGTTGACGTGTTTACCCAACTGTATACATTGTAAGAAAATCAAATGCACAGGATAGCCACATCGCTGTAGCTTCTTCAACCGAGTAGTGTGTCCTGGATGTCTCTGTGATGACTTCAAAATCCCCCTCTAGAATAAAACAAAAGGACATTTTATTTATTTTTCTTTTCACAGGGATAATGGTGATCACATTGCTCTATATTACCCTGGGTTGATTTCCCCAAAAATGCACAGCCACTTTCACAAGGTGAGTGTAGTTATTGGGCCTGATTCAGACTTAAGAAGGAGCTCGAAAATAAGAGAGGAAAGTTCCTCCTGGGCTAAACCATGTTGATTGCAGGGGAGTCATATTTCATCTGTTGCAAACAGTATTAGAGTTGAGAGGTGATGTTTCGCAGACCAAGTCTAAATAACAGTGTGATAGTAACGCTGGTCACTATCTGTGTGCAGTAAACTAACTTCACCCCCCCTGAAATCAACATAGTTTTGCCCAAGAGTAACTTTCCTCTTATTTTCAAGCTCCTTCTTAAATCTGAATCAGGTCCACTGTGTGTAACTCCTGGATTCATTCATTCCTCATATATTTCACTCTGGTTTATAACTATTAACTAGTATTCACCTCTTCATTCGTATTTGTCTTTCATGATTCCATCAATATGTAATGTCAGTCTTACATTACTCACCTTGATAAAAAGCAGTATTTAAGACACGGCCATTTATGTCTTCATTTTATCACTGTTTAATAGAAACTGACCATGTACAAACATAAGAACTTAATATGAGGTCACCTAAGATTCCATCTGGTCAGTCCTGAAAGTTTGACTGTTTCTTCCTCTCTGGTGCAGAAGCTTATTATGCTGGCTGATATTCAGAAGCCTGTGAAGATGGACCCTCCATGTATAAACAGCACAGCCTCCAGCACCTACTTGAATAACCTCTTTGTAAGGAAGTCTCTGCATGTGTCTCCGGAGGTGGACAAGTGGGAGGTGTGCAGGTATGGGGGGGTCTACTTTATCTTTACGTTAAAAGCTGCATTTGTTTGACTCAAGCTTATAATTAACCTACTAGTAGTGAACTTAAAGGAAGCATCCGTTAAAAAAAAAAAAGGGCTCAACATCTTGATGAGAGGTCTTTTGTTTGGTCTCCGTTTTTGTAGGCCATGGCTACCTCTGGCTCTTTAGGTGTTCCCAAAACTGCGACTCCCAGCATGCTTTGTCAGGTGTCAACTATGCCCATGCGGTCAAAGCATTCTGGGACTTGCAGTTTCACAAGACCTGGAGAGCCACAGGTTGGCCAGGCCTGTTTTATTCAGTGGTCACATGAGCAGAAGAGGTGAGAAGGATCAATTCAGTGTCAACCACAATGATAACTTCGATGACCCCATCTCTCAACCCCCTGTCCTAGCCCCATGTTCAATTAGCAATTATATGGATGGATTCTACACTTGAAGTTAATCCAAAAGGCCATGAAGCAACAATGGATTGGTTCAGAGTGGGTACATCCATTATGCCCTTGTCCAGGAAGGTGCCTTTGAATTGAGTGGTTGTGTTTTAAGTTCCTCATACTTGTGTAGGTGTATATATAAAGCTATAATTCCTTTAGGCTCACTGTTTTGGTCCTTTGTCCACACAAGACACTGCAAAATCTCTAATTCGTGCACTAATTATCTCCCAATTTTATTATTGCATTGCTCTCCTTATTGGCCCTCACAATAATAATAACAATCCCCTACAGTTAAGCAGCTAGACCAATTTTCCTTGCAACACACTCAATCAAATACAAAATCTATTTACTAAACCACAGAGTTATCAACCAGACTGCACCCGCTTCCATATCCTCACTCATCTCAAGATACATCCCAGCTTTTCTATCAGATCTTCACAGGATTTTCATATCTCTTAATAAATTCCCGGTTCTAGGACTTCTCCTGTGCTGCACCCTCTCTCTGGAATAACCTTCCTCGTCCATCCAGACTATCCTCTACTCTCCAAACTTTCAAAAACTCAGTTAAAAAAATTTGAAACCATCTTTTCTTTTGTTCGCTTTAGTTAGTCTCAGTACTTTTAAGCACTCGTAAAAAGCTTTATAGAGGCACAATAGTGCAACAATCACACATACAAAATGCAGTAGTTCCCCAAGTTTTCTAACTGCTCCAACAGGTTGTTATTACAGAGCTGAATGTGTTTGGGATTGTAATAAATATGTTGTTGCAGCTTTGACGTGTACCGGGACTATGGCCGTGTATATGAGACCATGAAAGATCATTACCTGAAGCTGCTATCCACTCTGGTAAGTGACCTGGGGTTTTTGATGTGCTTGGGCTATGAGAGTGTGGAAGGGATATAAAGGACATGTTGTGTTGTATGAGAGAATGTAATGAGCTGAGCAGGGGCTCCTGACACAAGTTTCTGTTTTTTGTATTTAGAAATACCGTGTTCTGATATACAATGGAGATGTGGACATGGCTTGCAATTTCCTGGGTGACGAGTGGTTTGTGGATTCTCTGCAGCAGAAGGTAGATATAGAGCCTGGTAATGCTCCGCTCTCCCCCTTATCAGCTTTAATGTGCAGACACATAGAAAGTGACAGCAGATAACAGCCACATGGACCATCCAGGCAGCCCAGTTTTTATTATTTATACAGACCCTAGACTCTATTTGATCCTCAATTTAGTTTAGGATATTCTTTAGCAGGGTACACACTGGGGCTTTTCAGCAGATAATCTTTCCAATCACACAATCAAAAAGACTGTTTCACCAGATATCTCACCAGTGTGTACTGTCCACAGATCTCCTCATAGACACAATGCACACCTGTAAAAAGCTAAATATATCTTTCCATCATTGATCTGGCATATTAGAAGCTCCAAAAGATCAAATCCAAAGATCATAGATGGTTTCAAAATGTTTTGAGCATCTGTGGAGAGTACACACTGTCAGATATCTGGGGAAACGCTCTTTTCTGCAATCATCCAGCGTTTTCCCAGATGACCTGGCTGCCTCCTCGGAAAGGCTGCTGTAAAGAAGTGGTGGCAGGACTATCTTTGAAGAGGGATTGTTGGTAAGAAAACACAAAAAAAAAAAAACACAGATCATAACATCGTTTATCTGTAATTTTTAGGAGTTGCTAAAAATCTGACGACCATCCTGTGATTGGAATGATCGTCATATCTCAATCGTCATTGCTCTCCATTGTGTGCCCTGCTTTAGCCTCTACCACCTCAAATGGGAGGTTATTTCACTTATCAAACTTCTTGCCTCTCTCCGGTGTATACACATGCCCTTGTGTTCTTCCTCTCTCCAGTATATACACATGCCCTCACGTTCTGCCTCTCTCCGGTGTATACACATGCCCTCACGTTCTGCCTCTCTCCAGTATATACACAGGCCCTCATGTTATGCCTCTCTCCAGTATATAAACATGCCCTCGCGTTCTGCCTCTCTCCAGTATATACACGTGCCCTCGCGTTCTGCCTCTCTCCAGTATATACACGTGCCCTCGTGTTATGCCTCTCTCCAGTATATACACAGGCCCTCATGTT
The DNA here is from genome assembly GCA_011038615.1 of Limnodynastes dumerilii. Taxonomy (NCBI): domain Eukaryota; kingdom Metazoa; phylum Chordata; class Amphibia; order Anura; family Limnodynastidae; genus Limnodynastes; species Limnodynastes dumerilii. The sequence goes on along the minus strand of WWET01002757.1, from coordinate 92,694 downwards.
ATGCCTCTCTCCAGTATATACACATGCCCTCGCGTTCTGCCTCTCTCCAGTATATACACGTGCCCTCGCGTTCTGCCTCTCTCCAGTATATACACGTGCCCTCGCGTTCTGCCTCTCTCCAGTATATACACGTGCCCTCGTGTTCTGCCTCTCTCCAGTATATAAACGTGCCCTCGCGTTCTGCCTCTCTCCAGTATATACACAGGCCCTCATGTTATGCCTCTCTCCAGTATATAAACGTGCCCTCGCGTTCTGCCTCTCTCCAGTATATACACGTGCCCTCGCGTTCTGCCTCTCTCCAGTATATACACAGGCCCTCATGTTATGCCTCTCTCCAGTATATAAACGTACCCTCGCGTTCTGCCTCTCTCCAGTATATACACAGGCCCTCATGTTATGCCTCTCTCCAGTATATAAACGTACCCTCGCGTTCTGCCTCTCTCCAGTATATACACAGGCCCTCATGTTATGCCTCTCTCCAGTATATAAACGTACCCTCGCGTTCTGCCTCTCTCCAGTATATACACAGGCCCTCATGTTATGCCTCTCTCCAGTATATAAACGTACCCTCGCGTTCTGCCTCTCTCCAGTATATACACAGGCCCTCATGTTATGCCTCTCTCCAGTATATAAACGTACCCTCGCGTTCTGCCTCTCTCCAGTATATACACAGGCCCTCATGTTATGCCTCTCTCCAGTATATAAACGTACCCTCGCGTTCTGCCTCTCTCCAGTATATACACAGGCCCTCATGTTATGCCTCTCTCCAGTATATAAACGTACCCTCGCGTTCTGCCTCTCTCCAGTATATACACAGGCCCTCATGTTATGCCTCTCTCCAGTATATAAACGTACCCTCGCGTTCTGCCTCTCTCCAGTATATACACAGGCCCTCATGTTATGCCTCTCTCCAGTATATAAACGTACCCTCGCGTTCTGCCTCTCTCCAGTATATACACAGGCCCTCATGTTATGCCTCTCTCCAGTATATAAACGTACCCTCGCGTTCTGCCTCTCTCCAGTATATACACAGGCCCTCATGTTATGCCTCTCTCCAGTATATAAACGTACCCTCGCGTTCTGCCTCTCTCCAGTATATACACAGGCCCTCATGTTATGCCTCTCTCCAGTATATAAACGTACCCTCGCGTTCTGCCTCTCTCCAGTATATACACAGGCCCTCATGTTATGCCTCTCTCCAGTATATAAACGTACCCTCGCGTTCTGCCTCTCTCCAGTATATACACAGGCCCTCATGTTATGCCTCTCTCCAGTATATAAACGTACCCTCGCGTTCTGCCTCTCTCCAGTATATACACAGGCCCTCATGTTATGCCTCTCTCCAGTATATAAACGTACCCTCGCGTTCTGCCTCTCTCCAGTATATACACAGGCCCTCATGTTATGCCTCTCTCCAGTATATAAACGTACCCTCGCGTTCTGCCTCTCTCCAGTATATACACAGGCCCTCATGTTATGCCTCTCTCCAGTATATAAACGTACCCTCGCGTTCTGCCTCTCTCCAGTATATACACAGGCCCTCATGTTATGCCTCTCTCCAGTATATAAACGTACCCTCGCGTTCTGCCTCTCTCCAGTATATACACAGGCCCTCATGTTATGCCTCTCTCCAGTATATAAACGTACCCTCGCGTTCTGCCTCTCTCCAGTATATACACAGGCCCTCATGTTATGCCTCTCTCCAGTATATAAACGTACCCTCGCGTTCTGCCTCTCTCCAGTATATACACAGGCCCTCATGTTATGCCTCTCTCCAGTATATAAACGTACCCTCGCGTTCTGCCTCTCTCCAGTATATACACAGGCCCTCATGTTATGCCTCTCTCCAGTATATAAACGTACCCTCGCGTTCTGCCTCTCTCCAGTATATACACAGGCCCTCATGTTATGCCTCTCTCCAGTATATAAACGTACCCTCGCGTTCTGCCTCTCTCCAGTATATACACAGGCCCTCATGTTATGCCTCTCTCCAGTATATAAACGTACCCTCGCGTTCTGCCTCTCTCCAGTATATACACAGGCCCTCATGTTATGCCTCTCTCCAGTATATAAACGTACCCTCGCGTTCTGCCTCTCTCCAGTATATACACAGGCCCTCATGTTATGCCTCTCTCCAGTATATAAACGTACCCTCGCGTTCTGCCTCTCTCCAGTATATACACAGGCCCTCATGTTATGCCTCTCTCCAGTATATAAACGTACCCTCGCGTTCTGCCTCTCTCCAGTATATACACAGGCCCTCATGTTATGCCTCTCTCCAGTATATAAACGTACCCTCGCGTTCTGCCTCTCTCCAGTATATACACAGGCCCTCATGTTATGCCTCTCTCCAGTATATAAACGTACCCTCGCGTTCTGCCTCTCTCCAGTATATACACAGGCCCTCATGTTATGCCGGGTTAGACTCGGGGGGGGTTACTTAGGGATAGGCTGCGGGGGGGGGGGAAACTTTGCTATCGGAGCACAGTGTTCGGTGCTCCTTGATTTGATTGCTATGCCTCATCGAGGCATAAACAATCAATAATCCAGCCAGTTCAGAACTAGCTGGGAACAAACGGGCCTTCTGAAATACGCCCGTTCGCTACAGGGACCCACACCAGAATGCTAGGGGGGGGGGGAAACTTTGCTATCGGAGCACAGTGTTCGGTGCTCCGGGGATTGATTGCTATGCCTCATCGAGGCATAAACAATCAATAATCCAGCCAGTTCAGAACTAGCTGGGAACAAACGGGCCTTCTGAAATACGCCCGTTCGCTACAGGGACCCACAATATCCCAGAATGCTTTTTATTTGTTCGAATTCCACAACATGCCACTCAGCATTTGGGGTAATAATGCCACTCAATTCCTGTGTCTGCACTTCTATAGCATGTGCCTCAAACCCCACCTTGTGCTACTCTGGCCTCACCTCAGGTCCTACCCATATGTGTTCTGGTGCCTCAGCTACTTCTACACTCAGACTGTACACAGGGAGGTGGGCATGAGCCCTTATGTGTGCAGAGGAATGTACAGAATGTGGAAGTTGGCTGTTCTCTGTTTGATGTAACAGAAAATGTTGGTGCCTAAGTGAAGGCTTGCCTGGTCCCCTGTTAAACATCTCTGGCATAGGTGGAGGAGGTTGAGATGATTATCTCTTTAAATATGCATATACCTGATGTAGAACCAGGACTATGGGTAGATGGTGATTTTTCCTGACCATATCTGTCACTTTTAGAGGTTTAAAAGCTATATATATGTTTATTGATATGTATCTAAGCTTGTCCTTGCAGGCGCCTTTTTTCATCCCTCGACGGATGCGGGTTCTCTTTTTGAGCCTCATACTGAACGCGATGCAGAGGTGAGCGTGCAACCAGCTGATGTTTCTCAGCGGGATTTTCTACTGCGCACGCTCAGAACAGAAGAGAGCTGCTGCGGCGGCTTGTGTGCTGAGGGCTGTGTTAAGGGAGGGAAGGAGTGGAGGCCCAAGCAATTGCACCAAAGCTGAACACCGACTTGAAAAGGAGTGTTTACATCAAAACATTTGCACCAGACACAGGTCTAAGTGCGAGGGCCGTTCCGGGACCAAATTCTTACCCAATCGTTATTGTCCGCTCTGCAGACAATTTGTGATGCTATATAAATAAGCATCATAATAATAATAAAACATTGTGTGAAAAATATTTCATATGTATGGTAACAAAACGTAGGTTTTTTAAATGGTTTTTATTAAAATGAAATAATATTGTTACTATTATTTTGTGACCTTTACATTAAGACGAAGCTAATACCAATAAGCAGAACCTCTATATACAGACAGCTTTACACTGTACTGGGATGCAGTTGCCACTTGGAATGGCCTGGAGAAAGAACGGGTCTGACCTGCCTTAGAGTTAGGCTTTCGGAGAAGAAGAAGCCGGTTTCCCGTCTCGACACGTCTCTGGATCAACATCTACTGAATTTGCAGCAGTCGCAAAACAAAAGCGTCTGCTTTTGAAATCCATGATGTTGCTAATATGAACACATCGGACCGGCGAACCACACCCCACATTGGAAGGTTCGTCATGTGATGGTCGGCGCACTTACCCATTCATTCTTCGGAAACGCCACCACAGGCCCGTTGCATTGGCTGGACAGGTGAGTAGCACTCTATGCTGAGTTTTGGGGTCAGGCTGCGGGTAGGGGAGTCTTAGGGTCAGGCTCGGGGAAGGGAGTCTTAGGGTTAGGCTGTTAAGAAGAGAGTTTTGGGGTCAGGGTATTGGAAGAGGAGGATAAGGGTTGGGGTAATGTTCATACTCACCATTCAGCACAGCGTTGTCTTTCATGCGTCGATTGATTTCTTTTTTATTGGGAGGCAGACGCAACAGATTTCCCAGCCAGTTTTAATCTGCAAAGGTGTCCCCCTGCCCCCTATTCCAGACCCTTATATTAGAATGAGACACTTAGAAAGCCTTGCATCGTAATCTGCTGCTGATGTATTGTGTGTGTTAATTTCTACACACAGTAATAACATTTTTTGTAAAAATAGATATTAAAAATTACTAATATTTTTTGCAATTCTTTTGTGACCATTCCAGTCTGATCGAGGCACTTGCACTTGTGCAGGATATTTGGGCATGTAACTGCATTGTACTTAATTGCTTTGTGCCCGTAATCTACCTGCCATAATTGCTTGCGGTCTGAAGGAATCGTTGTGCGCCCTTTTAGATCGCACGCGGCCCGTCCCACTTTTCAAACGTATCTCAGGTCTGCCGATATGTGAGCACCTCTGGATTGAGCCCACTGATTTTTCATGCTCCCATTATGCGCCTTTAGTACTGATTCTGTCCATAGAGATTAAACTGCTCTTCTTTTTTTCTTTATACACTGAAAATAAAAACCTTACCTGGGAAATTTCACTTCTGATGCTCCACATCTCTGCTGTGGTCTTCTCTCCTCACATACACACACTTTATCTTTATGAATGCTCTGACCATGGAATAGTGACCACACACTGCCTGAGGCTTCCCCCCCTCTGACCATCTTAATATACAGTGGCAGCAGTTGGATAGTTTTTGTGTAAACCAGAGCAAAGCCTTGTTGCACTGCAGGGGGAGGAAAATGTAAAAGTGTAATGTGTAAAAGTGAAAATAGAATTGGAATTGAGAGGTGATATTTCCTATCTAAACCTTAACTTACAGATGAAATATTAAGCTTTGCAGTGTTTAAATTCTATTTGCAAAAGTATTTTCCCTGCATGCAAATGGATTCAAACTAATTAGCACCCCTTACATTGTAAAATGGTTTAGCTGAGTTCTGCTCTTGCACCTGTGTTGCCTTTATTCTCACACTTTGAATCAACTGCTTTAAATTTAACTCCCCCCTCCCCCCTACAATTCAACATGGTTTAGCCCATGTGGTTTTTTTTTTTGTTTTTTTTTTGCATTTAATCCTAAATCTGGATCAGCCCCACGGTGTGTGAGCACCTTTAGCGATGGGTTATGTGGCTCCACCTTTCCTCCTTTGCTTTAGGGATTATTAGTACCACTTAGGCTGTGGAGAGGGGAGGGTCAAGGTTAGGCTGTGGTACAGGGGTGCTTAGGGTTAGGTTGTGGGAAGGGGTGACTAGGGTTAGGACTTGTTGTTGGAGCTTTTTTAGAGACAGTCATCATGGAGAAACTCTGAACGATGTAATGGTGAAGATAAATATTGCGCTAGGAATGACTTAGTAACTAACCCTATACTCTGGGTATCTGCCTGTCAAAAAAAACCAAAGCAATAAGATATTAATGATGAGTATATGGAAAAGTGCTAAGACCCACTTCGAGAGGGAGAGGGAGAGAATATTGACATGCTCTTGATTCAAAAAGACATGTAAATATAAAGCAACAATAATAAGGCATTATCTACCAGATGGATGGATCTTTGATAAAGAGAAGAGCCAGCCCAGAATGCGTCAGTCGAGCAGCACTAGGTGGAAGTAACTTGGACCGGAGACAGCACCCACCACGAGGACGGCAGGATTGAGCATTTCCTGGGACTTAGACATCAGCATCTGCTGCTCCCCCCTTCCAGTGGGGCTCATCCTTCTGGGTACATAATGGCATATAATAACAAAAAGGCATTATGTACCCAGAAGGATGGATCTCTGCAAAAGGGTGGAGCCCGAAACGCCTTGGCTGGACTTGGACGTCAGCATCTCCTGC
>WWET01002757.1:66686-81477 GCA_011038615.1 Limnodynastes dumerilii | reverse complement strand
GGTTTTCATAGATGAAGGGCATGCCTGTTGGCTACATTACCTCTTGAGGTCTAACTGCATCTGTATAGTTGTCTTCTTCAGTGTCACCCTGGCATTCAGCCGGGACTCCTGGGAGGCGGGGCACAAGACACATAATGCAATTATGATTTATCTCAATAACTTTATTGATAAAATTGTTAACATTTCTTCTAAATCTGAACTGCAGTTATATTTATTAGATACATTTAAAAGAGCATTTACATCTTGCTGGTATGTGAGGATGTTTATCACTAGTTTCATGATGCGCTCTTAGGGCCAGATCCAGAACTACGTCCTCGGGCATATCAGCCGCAATCGTAATTTCGCGTGCACCCAGCAGCTCTTTCCTGTCGTAACTCGTGTCGGACGTAATCTTGAATAGGTTGTCCGTAACCTTTTTGTATTTACGTACAAAGGGGCGTTCCTATAATACACCAACCGTAAAAACGCTCTACTTACGCTATGTAGGCGGGGGAGGTATTTAATTCGTACAGTAGGGGCTGGGTTATGTAGTTACGACCATCGCGACGTTACGTCCGGCCGTTGTTCCGATTACAGAAGTTAGGGTATCAGCAGGCGTAAGGCAGAGTAATTACGGACGACTGGTGGGAGTTCCCGTGGGAGTGCATAGTTTTTATGTTTGTGTAAATACGATAAGCGCTAGTTCATAACACAGATGTAGGTCTGGATCTGGCCCTTATTGTGATCTTCTGCATTCATTGCAATAACTACTAGAGAGTCACAGCCTGCTCTAGAAGAACAGTAATAAAACATCTTCTGGGAGGAGACAGATAACTCCGTCAAGTGATCTTTATTGTAGCTATTCAGCTAAAAAAGTCATTTATTAATATTGAAGGGCATACACTATTTTCACTGGGTCGATCCTATGTTGGGTTGCCATGGTCTGGTTCAGTAGACCACCTGTGTTTTCTCTATTATATTGCTTCTAATATCTACCATGCCGTGTCATGTTCCCAGGGAAAGGTTTGTCGGCCTCATATTGCCCCAAAATCAGACCGTATGTTATAGGGTACAGGGGATGGGACTTTCTTATGGGCCTTTAGACATGGAACCCTAGTGAATCTCTCACCATGATCTTGGAGTCTCTGACTTTTCATTCTAGAACCCTACTTCACGTAATTCTTCTCTCTATAGGATAGCCATTGTCTGCCCATTGTTGGGAAGTGGTTTTACACTAACCTTAAATTTCAAATGTTAATTAACTTTAATAAACATTGATAATTATTAACAATTAATAAAATGACTGCTTTTCTGGAAAAGCATTGGAAATGATTTTATACTCTAGAAATGCCATGTTCTGTAAACGCACGGGTTATCTCTAGACCTACCATCGTCATGCTGCTCAACTGCACAGACGGCTGGTCAGCTGGATCCAGATAGATGTTCAGTATGGCGTTGACTGTAACGCTGGTTCCTGTTGGTTTAATGGTGAATCGCGGAGGGGTGGAAACACGCAGATCAAGCCTCATAGGGGCCTCTGCCACAGACGGTTCCTATAAGGATAATGAAACGTTAGATTATATTGGAAACATCTGAAATGGGGTATTGTGCAAAGGTCTTAGCTTCATATAAGAAGTCCAGCCTTCAAGGACTAATACCCCGTCACATAGTGGCACAGTCCTGTACTGATGTGACTGGGTCAACACGGGCTTGTCATTTCCCCTGTATATGATCTGGTTTGAGTCAGTAGTCAGCTTTGAGAAAGGGACAACCCGGGTTACTCTATAATCATGGAAGCTCATGGATAGATGGGAAGCGCTTTTATAGTGTTCTGATTAATCTTTACATAACAACGTGATGACCCCATTCAGACAGGTAGACACGGTAATAGTGTGGTGGGCAGCCAAGGACTTGAGACTTTCAAAGTGTTGTGTGAAAAGATGGGTTCAAGTCAAGTTCTATATAAATCGGACCGGAACCAGAATAAATAAAGACAGGTGACTTGTGCAATCTATATGCTTTAGTCAACTAGTGTCACAGGTTGCCAGATCTACTCAATATGTTTTTAGTTAATGAAAACAAATAAACATGATGGTCTGGATCCAGACTTAATAAAGACAGACGACTGACATACACATGGGGCTGGATCCAGACCTACGTTCATATGTTACGGATTTCCTAGTGTACGGAACTGAGTTCCGTGCGACGGTCACCAGTTCCGTACTGATCAGATGCAGATCCATGTGGAGAAGTTAAGACACGAGAGAGAGGGGGTGACAGGGGCGTGTACAGCACTCCTCTCTTCCGTGCGGACTTCACATCTCTGTGCGCTCAGAGATCTGGATCAGGTCCTTAGTGTTTCATCTAAACCTGCATATATTAAAATCAAGTCCTTATATGGAAAGACTGATTCCAGCCATTCTGCTATTACGAGGGCAGCTCCTTACCAGTAGCATGAGACTTGCAAAGAATGAGGTCCGGAGCAGCACTTCCAGATCTTTAGGCATCTAAAATAATAGAGATTCCAAAGAAAAATTGTACTGAATGATGATCATTCGGGGTCAGAGCTGGGAGGATTCATTTTGAGGTAGATAAGATACTGTCCATTAATGCCAAAGATGATAACTTAATATGATGATATTGCCTATTATCCATTCATTTTACTGATAATTACACCAATGTTTATCTTCATAATTTAAAGAACACTATATCCCCATATCAGACTATGTGAATATTAGCAATGGAGGGAAGAGTGATTGTTGAGCAGCTCTACTGATGAGCAGAACAAGTATTACCTTCCTATGTCCTACAGATAAACTCCCTACAACTCTTCACAGCAAAAATCTAATGTAGCTCAATAACAGTAACTGAGGTTGCAGTAATTCAAGCTGCTGTGACATCAATAGCTTCCTCTACCTGCTAACATGGCAACCTTCTGCAAGAGTCACAGGTAAGTGTTGTCAAGCATAAATATTGTCAATGGTGTAAACTGTGCTTTAATAACGTCACACCGCAATCACACTTACCTCATCATTAGAAATTTCCAAACGGAGTACATCTGATTGATAATATGCGTACATGGCGGAATCAAAGAAATACTCAGAGAGGGCAATGTACACCATGCGTTCCTTCTGCTTTATGTGCAGTGCTGGGGATGTGTTGATGATTGTTTTATTCACATTAGACAATGAAAAGAACATGCCCTGAAAATAATGAGAAGCACTTTCAATAGAGATTCTATGAAACAAACTTCAGACAGCAGAAAACACACTCAACGACCTCCACCAGTTACTCTCCCCGCTAAGAAAATCTTAATGCCGAAGATGGGACATCTGAAAGTTCCTTTTCGGATGTCCCTTTTTTCGAATACTTACCTTTTTCTACTCTTTTTTTAATGAATGGGTGAGTATGCTGTTTGGCATATTTCACCCATTCACTTTCGCAATGCGCGATATCCCTCCGCCGCACCACGATATCCCTGTGCCGCACCTCCGTCACTGCTCGCTGGACCAGGGACAGGCGAGTAAATTCTTTGTGCGGGGGAGGGAGGGTTAGGGTCAGGCTGCAGGGGAGGGAGGGTTAGGGTCAGGAAGGGAGGGTTTGGGTCAGGCTGCCAGGATGGGAGGGTTAGGGTAAGAATTAGGGGAATTAGTGGGGGAACTATTTTTTTTTTACTACTTTTCGCACCACGGAGCTTTCGGTGCTCCGTTGATCGATGCCTCAGGCATAGCAATCGGCTGGCTAGGAGGATCCTGATATTTCGCAAATCAGAATTTCTATGCGGGGACGTGGGAATACAATATGGCTCTTGTACATATGAAACAGGTCAGGCTGCGGTTGCCGATCTGGTCTAAGCATCCATATTTCAAACATGACGCAGCCGCCAACTGAATGGTGACTGTATCATTATTTCAAAAGCTTTGAAAATAGAAAGCTGCTATTGGGAACCTATTTCCCCCTTCCAAATAGCTAGATGTTGTGGCAAGTAGATTAGGGTTAGGCTGCGGCGAATAAAATGTTGGGGTTAGGGCTAGGCTGCGTGGCATGGACAGTTAGGGTTATGGCTGGAGAAGGGGAAGGTTAGGGCTAGGCTGCGGGCCATGGACAGTTAGGGTTAGGGCTGAAGAAGGGGAAGGTTGGAGCTAGGCTGCAGGGCATGGACAGTTAGGGTTTAGGGCTGAAGAAAAGGAAGGTTAGGGCTAGGCTGCGGGGTATGGACATTTAGGGTTTAGGGCTGAAGAAGGGGAAGGTTAGGGCTAGGCTGCGGGACATGGACAGTTAGTGTTAGGGTTGAAGAAGGGGAAGGTTAGGGCTAGGCTGCGGGGCATGGACAGTTAGTGTTAGGGTTGAAGAAGGGGAAGGTTAGGGCTAGGCTGGGGGGGAATGGATGGTTAGGGTTTAAAGCTGAAGAAGACTTGCATTTCTGCTGCTTTCTAAAATGCTGACAGTCGGCAATTGGCAGCAGCCTGCATTCAGCTGTAGTAAGATGGTCTTTCAAAATGAAGACCATTGCACCGGCAAACCACACTGCTGATAACTGATGTCAATATATAGACATTCTGAGCCAGATTTACTAAGCTGCGAGTTTGGAAAAGTAGAGATGTTGCCCATAGCAACCAATCAGATTCTAGCTGACATTCTCTAGTATGTAATAGGAAAGTGAGAGCTAGAATCTGATTGGTTGCTATGGGCAACAACTCCACTTTTCCAAACCTGCAGCTTAGTAAATCTGGCCCTCTGTGTCCCCCATATAAGCCAGGGTGAGAGACTATTTCCTCCTGTCCTAGCATAATACTTAATAACATAATACATGCTGCATTATGGGTACACTTTGCTCTTAATACAGTACAACAGTGACCTATAATGGCAGTGTATTGCGAGTATTGTAAGTCAGCTGCTAAATGACTGAGTAATCGCTGTGGTTTATGTAGATTGCTGATTAAACTGATTTGCCTCCTGTTCTGCTTTGCTGTATGTCATGTGCTCCTGATCAGGTCTTACCAGTGTGGCTATTGGTCACTGAACACTCTCATAAGAGGTTTCAGGTCCTACATCAGATTCTGTCTTATATTGGTGCATCAAACATTCAGCTTCACTGAACTATTTTGTAGGGTCCACCAGACCTTCATTACACCTCCTTACTAGGTATAATCAAAAATAACAAAAGAATGGAACACGAATGTATAATCCATATTCATTATTAGCCACCAGGTATCATTGGGCCTGATCCAGACCTACGCCTGCGAGCGTAGCGTAGGTTCGCCCGGGCGTATAAACTTTCACGCCCATGACACTCCCATTGATTGTACCGACTTACGGCGGCTGAACCCTACCCTAACTTTTTCAAGCATCCGTACGAATTTTCGTACCGATACGCTGGTCGTACGGGGCTTAGCACGCCCATACTGTACAATTTAAATGGCTATCTCCGCCTCTGTGTAGTAACTCGAGCGTCCGGACTATCATCGTACAAAACGCACGCCCCTTGAGCGAAAAATACGCTGAAAATACGCTCGCTGTACGCTCATGTCCTTCGGACGACCGGAAGTTGTCATACTGTACATGCGCAGTGCATTTTTTCTCCCGTTTTTACGCTCCCGACCGGCGTACGCTCGCTTGCGGTCGTAGGTCTGGATCAGGCCCATTAAGCCCCAAACCCTATGTTGTGGATCACAGTTCACATTTATAAAGCTTTAACCCCACTGTATTGTCCAATGATGACATTTATATAATCAAAGGGTCTACTGGGATTCCATGGTGAGCCATGCCCACATTTGGGGATGCTATTGGACATCTGGGGAGCGTTAGTTAGTATGGTGGAAAAAAAATTGTAGCAAAGCCAATGAGATCTGGGTAAAAGATGAGAGAACACAAAGGAAGGAGAGACACTGAATGGCATTAAGGACAATGTGGGACATGTGACAGCACAGAGTGCCTCAACATAAAACATTCATGGATCCCACATGCTACACAGCCTTGTTAGGGTTAAGGTTACTATAGTTGCTGAGCTAAACATAGCCGTCTCCTGACCATTCTACAGTACACATGATGTTACTCCTACCCTAAAATCCATGTCCAGGCTGTCCTCCGACACATCAGGGTCACTCAGGAGAGAATAGTCGATGCCTATGTAATCATCCACTGGATTCTTTACTGCAAGAACAGAACAAACATTATGACTTGCTGAAACATTTTACATTGGTCATAAATAAAGTACAAAATGACAGTTTCTGCTAAGGCTTCTACCATCATCGCCAACCAAAGGCTCAGCAGGTGTTGTGAAACTACAAGTACCAGAATGCTTTGTCAGGTATTAGCTATGCCTATGCAGTTAAAGCATGGTGGGACCTGTAGTTTCACAGCAGCTGGAGAGACACAGGTTGGCGGGGTCTGGTTTAGACCTATTAATGTACAGGGGCCTGATTCAGACTTAAGAAGGTATTCTTTGTATGCAGGGATATATCTTTGAATTGCTTACTGCACACAGATACTGACCAGCTTTACTATCACACTGTTATTTAGACTTGGGATAGGAAACATCACCTCTCAACTCTAATGCTGTTTGTAACAGATGAAATATGACTCCCCTGCAATCAACATGGTTTAGCCCAGGAGGAACTTTCCTCTCTTAGGGCCTGATCCAGACCTTGCCCGGCGTAGCTACGGCAACGCCCAATCAATGATCGGGCGTCCGTAGGAACAGCGTAGGGACGCTGGAGGGGGCGTCCCCCTAGCGTCCCTACATTAAGGTTAGTGTCGGTGGTGAGCGGGGGGAGGTAGTATAATGAGGGAGGGCTTAGCTCGTGTGCGAGCGTATTACCCATTGCTTACGCCGGCTGAAGTTAGGGTAGCCTTCAGCCGGCGTAAGCAATGGGAAATACGCCCGCACAGGGGGAGTGTCGGGGAGAGTGGATGCCGATACGCTGTGCTTTAGTAAGCACAGCGCATCGGCGTAGGTCTGGATCAGGCCCTTAGGCCCATATCCTCGGCTATGGACACCAGCTGAATTACGCACTGTGCGTGCGTAATTCCACTGGCAGCTATGATGTGCGCATGTGCTGGCATACGTACGTAAAACGCTTGCCAGCGTTTTACGTATGCCATATCTCTCTAAATAATAACCACACTGTCAAAACACCTACACATAGAATCCCAACACAGAAAAATCCTGACCAGGAAATAATACAAGGACTGCACCAAAGGGGTGTGTCCTGTACCACCAAAGGCATGTTCCCAGTTGATTAGCCCCACCCATGGGAGTGTCCTGACCTCCATGAAATAAGAAACAATTTCTAAATTTTGTCATCATACCGCAATGACTTCTGTCAGAATCAGGGAGATTGACAAACCCTTCAGGGAGTCAGCGAGATCACCCACTCTTCAGGGAGTCTCCCTGATATTCAGTTTGACTGACTGGCAACTATGGCATAAAGAGTTAATGCATGGAGTCAATAAGGAGACAAAACTGGAAGCAGATGGCTCTCCACATCAGGTGTAACACCATTTACTAAGCTGCGGATTTGGAAAAGTGGAGATGTTGCCCATAGCAACCAATCAGATTCTAGCTCTCACTTTCCTATTACATACTAGAGAATGTCACCGAGTATCTGCTATGGGCAACATCTCCACTTTTCCAAACCCGCAGCTTAGTAAATCTGGCCCCAGGTATGGTTCTGTAGTTCAGAATTTGCAGCAGGTATGAGTTCTACGTATAATCGGCACTATTTATGACTATGCATGTTAAACTAAGACAGTTGTCCCTGGTAAATAAGGCTTCTCCATGCAGGTCTGTAAATATGATTTAGCTTTGTATTCTACGCACCGTATATAAACCATTAGACTCACTCACCAGGCACAGTATAAAGAAGGGAATTCAGCAGCACCATCCCTGCATGTCTGAGAGCTGGGCAGATCTGGAACAACAATCATGTAACTATCGGCAACATATTTGTCTTTTAATATATATTTAAAACATGCCAATATTAAATGATTCAAAGACCCCAATATACAGGCAGGTAAAAATACAAAAACATAAATAATGGCATTGGTAAAAAATAAACTTGTAAAAAGCTCCTAAACTATGATAAAACGTATTAAATATGATAATGTTTTAAAGAAAATCGGAAGGTTAGCAGTAGTATGCATTCATCTAATGGATTGGGGACAGGGTTTTCAACTTACGTACGTTGTTTTAAGAATTGAGCTACTACGCATGTGTAGTAACTTATTTATGCTATCTACGTGCCGTTTCTGTACATAGATAGTCTAAAGACTGTGCTTACACAATCTACGTACAGAAATGGCATGTAGATAGCTTATATAAGATACTACACATACGTAGTAGCTCAATTCTTAAAACAATGTACGTAAGACGCAAACTACGTAACTGTGAATCCTGAGCAGGAAGTCCAGTATGTATAAAGGGCATTTCAGCTGCTTTGAGTACAATCTTCCTCCAAGAATACTTTCATTTTATGCCAACTCTACCGGAATTTGTCCCAAATCCTGGAATCCCAGGAGAACCGGCAAATCTCCTGGATCTGGACTTGATGTAGTGATTTCATGCAAATCACTGCCTCAATCCCCAGGCAATACTAAGGATGAGCGGGTCTAACTTATATCAAGTCCTATCCCATCCTTAGTAACTCTATGAATGGAAGCTTTTTATCCATCAGGGGACAGGGCTTCAGGTGTGATTTTCATATATATCAGCCTCACGTCCCACCTCCACGCTGCCATCTCTTGTTTCTCCCAGGAACGCTTTTACAACATTTTACCAAACAGTAACCAAAAGTAATCGGCCCAGATCCACATTTAATAAAGACGGGTGATTTCTGTACCCAACATTTATCTTGCCTAAAGGCAAAGGGCCTGATCCAGCGCTACGAAAATTTGCACGACGGGCGAATGCGAACGTTCGCTCGGGCGTATCAACATACACGCCCCTAACACTCCCATAGTAAAGTCCCTGCTTACGGCGGCTATACCCTACACTGGGTACGCCCGTCGCCCGTACGAAAATTCGCAGAAAATATGCTGAGCGTACGGGCTTAGCACGCCCATACTGTACAATTTAAATGGCTATCCCCGCCTCCCTGTAGTAAAACGGGCGCCCAGCCGACCATCGTAAAGAAAGTACGCCCCGCGAGCGAAAAATACGCTAACAATACGCCCGCTATTTGCTCATGACGCTCGGGCGACCGGAAGCTGTCATACTGGGCATGCGCGTTGCGAATTTTTTGTATTAGAGTTGAGAGGTGATGTTTCCTATCCCAAGTCTAAATAACAGTGATAGTAAAGCTGGTCAGTATCTGTGTGCAGTAAGCAATGCAAAGATATATCCCTGCATGCAAAGAATACAATTACCCTGACTGAAATCAACATGGTTTAGCCCAGAAGTAACTTTCCTCTCTTAGGGCCTGTTTTACACTTAAGAACGTGTTAGGTTCTTAAATATAAGCAACTAGTGGCAAGGCAACTCCCTCGGCACACCCTCGTTTTCAAGCTCTTAAGACACTTACGAGTGCTATAGGGCTCCCTTAAGTGTAGGTTCGCAGTTGTATGCGTAGGGCGTCTAATTGCGAATGTGGCTGCATAACCGCACCTCCTTTTGGTCATTTAAATGCCTCCCTCCATCCAAACTTCTTATCTGCCGAGTTAATTATTCTAAGTTATTATTCTAAGTTACAACGAACCTAGAGACTTTAGGTACGTGCTGTTGAATCAAGGCATTTGCGTTCCCAAGTCCAACGTAAATAGCGTATAGAAGTTACTACGCATGCGCAGCATATACCTTCATAAAAATACTAAAACCACACAGATTCTTAAGTCTGAATCAGGCTCAGGGTCCTAATTATCGCCATACGTATTTACGGTAAGCATTGTCTAGCATACACAGGAGATGTTCTTATCCTCAAATGTAATTAGTGTTGAAATGATTTTTTGTTTTATTGTAAAGCTCTACTGGTGAACTTGTAAGACAGACAACCCTAAGGCCAGTATAATAGGATCAGATGTATTTGGTCTTCAGATGCCCGTTTCAGTCACCTTACCTGCTGGTTTAGGAGAAATCTCATTCCTGTTGTTATGAAGGAACCAAGGAAGGTATAGACTGTCCTGCAATGACAACAAGAAACAGCAATGAGAACACAGACGTGCATCGTCCATACTATCACTCAGCACATGCTCAGTATCATGCCTATTGCTTCATCACGCAGAATGGCTGCTTGTACGGTGTCTGAGGGCCGGATCGCAGCGGCAGCGGAGTTCTGATATCGGATCACTGCGTTCTATTGTGTTCTGAAAGACGCGTCTTAGGAGGGAAGAGGGGGAGACACAGGGCCTGATCCAGACTTAATAACGACAGACAATTCACGCACGCGGCATGCGTAAGTCTGGCTGTAGGAACGCACTGCGCACAGTAGATGTTACTCATTTTAACTCTGATCGTACATAACTCCATACGATAGGGGTGACATCCCTACGCAAGCCGAATATACGCATTGTGTACAGAGGGAGACATTTAGATTGTACAGTATGGGCTGGTTAGACACTTACATATGACAACGTGATACGTACGACCAGAGATACGCAAGGAAAAGTTAGGGCCGGGCTCTGAACACGTAAGTAAGCTAAGTTACGTAAGTGTGAGGGGAGGTTCAGGGGGAGGGCATTATCCTCAGTGTGCGTAACTTAGGTACGCTTGTGTACGTAAAAACAATCTTAAGTCTGGATCAGGCCCATGTACAGCAAGGACGTGCCCAAGAAAGTGCATCCGATCCAGAACCGAACAAGCGATGTTTACGTCCAAACATTTGCCCCAGACACCGGTCATTTCTACGTCCAGCGGGCTGACCTTTCACCTTCATACTTCAAACACAATGCCTTCAGCTTGTATGCAGCGCACCCACGTTTTACAGTCTGGTGTATCGGATGCTCGATGCCTGCACCTCGGGATCAGCCCCATTCTATCTCCAAGGCGGCTACTCGGATGTGGGTTTCCACTTTAAATGGCCCTTTCTCCGTTTTAAATGGCCGTTCTCTCCCAGGTATTTCCGAAGTGCCTGGGAAATCGATAGCTTCTGTCTCGCTGAAGCAAAGCAATTGATTTTCCCCAGGACGCTCTGCGGCGGCGATGGCTGAATAAATGAATGGGTAAGCATGCCGAGCATTCAGTCACAAAAACTTAGCAATACTAGTATTTTCTAAATAGAGGCAGCTGAAAATCAGCTTTCAGCTGCCTGTGTTTCTAAGAGCATGTTAAGCGCTCGTCGCCCCAATCCTGATTTCAGATCCAACCCCATTTCAGGTGAAGGCTGGATCGGAGAAGTTAAGGTAAGGGTCAGGGCTTGGGAGTCCATGCACCACCACTTGCCCACTCAGAAGCCTGAATCCTTGCTGGTGTTCTAGTCAGATCTCTGAACACAGCGCCACAGATCCGGTCTGACAAACCCGCTGGGCGAGCTTTCTAAAAAGATGTGTATTGCTGTGAAAAGAGTCACAACAACCATTGTGTCTCCGTCTCCTTATAACTGCAAATTGCGCCAAAATGAAGCACAACCGTGAATTAGTCCCATTGCGCCCATTAAGAAGATGAGTATGAATTAGGGGCCACAATCCTAATATAGTTCTGTATTCAAGCTATAAAGTGATAGTGAACAGACACATGGGTGACAACGTGAGTCCGCTTACTGGAGCGTGCCGCTGAATCCGGCCTGCATTTTCTGGATGGAAGCCTCACATGACATATTAGAAATCCTTAAACGTCCTTTTGAATCCCGGGCCAAGTCCAGATCGGTTTTAATGTGGACTCCCTCCGCCGAGGCGTTGATCATGCCCACATCATAGCTGCAGGAGATATAATGATATTATAATAGGCGTGAGGCACCAAACGTCTGATTGGCTGCTCCTTGGAACATAAGAATGACACTTACAAGAGCCAGTACAGGAGTTTCCTCTGGAAGTTGAGACTGATCGATGCATTATTAATGTCCAGCACTAGCTGCTTGTTTGGCTGAAACCACAACGCTGACTGTGAGAGTTGTAAGTGTGTAACTCGTACACTGCAAGAGACAAAGAACAGATCAATGTGGCGCACAAGAGACAATTATAACACACATTAGTGAGAAAGTGCTTCCATAACATTCACTGGCCCTAATGTACTGGCTCAACCCCCGCCAGCTTCTTATTGATGTATTCAGAGGGTGACATTGCTCTCCCTTAAGTTTTGAAGATATTCCCATATATAATGAGATCTCAGGGACTAGCATGAATTAGGCTGAAGTATTAAGTATTTCCAATGCTTTTTTCTGGTATAAAGGTTCTGGTACTCACCCAAACTCATACAGCTGCCCCATCCCTCGTAGTACAGTTGTCCCTAATATGCCCCACTGTGAGGCCCCCAGCTCACTATGGGCTGGATCCAGACTTAAGTAAGTGCTTGTTATTAGTTACTCCTGGGCTAAACCATGTTGATTGCAGGGGATGTGTTTCATATGTTGCAAACAGTATTAGAGATGAGAGGTGATGTTTCCTATCCCAAGTCTAAATAACAGTGTGATGGTAAAGCTGGTCAGTATCTGTGTGCAGTAAGCAATTCAAAGATATATCCCTGCATACAAAGACTACTATTAACTTGACTCCCCCTGCAATCAACATGGTTTAGCCCAGGAGTAACTCATTTCAAGCACTTACTTAAGTCTGGATCCAGCCCTATATGTCTGCTGTGGTGCCATGTCTTAAAGAGGTCTTATAGCAGGTCACAGGACAGCCATTAGCAGGGGAGGACCTTCTTCCTCCATCCAGCAGAACCTTGGCCGTCTGTTACGGCATCAACAGCATCTCCCACCTGCATTCTGTGTTCTTTTTTTGTTATAGCTTATAGAACTTGTTTAAGATCTTTCATTGATTGAATTGTTACCTAGAATGAAGGTGTGGTGCAGGCCTTTGGATGGTTAGGGACCGTACCATGCCGCCTGAGGTGTATGGTCACCTGTCACTGCTGTGGTTATTACATGATTCTTTTAAATCTTGGACTGAAAAAGAGGCGGGTCTTACAGAAGTAGGCGGAGTTTTTGTCCTCTAGGGGAAATGTTTATGTGTGTAACTATCAATGATTATATTTGAATTAATATTGGCTTTAAAACCACCGTGTACACTTACTTGGAAATACTGTAGCTGAATTTCCCCTCCTTTCCCTTCAGATCTGGGATTGTGATATTCTCCAGCTCTTGTTCCACAAACTTCAGTCCTTCCTGTTTCACTAATCATAAGAAATGTCTCCTCAGTCCATGTGTATCATAACTGAAAAACTACATCTGCACCAATATGCACAACTAAGACAGGTTCTCACAGATTCAAATATCTTGCTAAACATCCAAATATTTTCTACCACTAGCCTGACTTTTCCTCAGGTAGCCCCCCTCATACTACCATACAGAAGACTTCTTCAATGCTGCTACCATTGTGGAATTTTCTACCCAAGCCCCTTCCACAGTTTACAAATCTTTAAACACAGTCTGAACACTGAATGAAAATCTACTAATCTGCTTATTAGCATTAACCTTCCTCCTATGTAAACTACCTAAATATAACATATACTTGCTTTCCTTTTATATCATTGTATATCCCTGTTCTGTTTCCTCCACTGTGCAGTGCCTCCAATATGACCCATTCCGTTAGGCACAAAATGTTCACGGACTTCCAACTGTCAGTTACTATGGTAACCACCTGTGTTTAATTGATTAAATCCAGGTGAGTGACAGTTGGAAGCTCAGGAGTGGAGTAGCATGTACCTAGTGGAATGGGTCACGTCACCTTATACACCCAATATTATGTGATTCCCTCATGCACTAATATCACTCCAAAATTCAATATGCAGTAATTTAATTAATAAAGTCCCATTTTTTTTTTTATAACTTTATATTCTTAGACCCCTTAGCCATATGTCCAAGAAAATGGCTCAGGATATTTTAACCTACAATCTTGACTTACCGAACTGCAGCCCCTTAGAAGTTATCCTTATTCTGCAGCCTGGGTTTTGTAACGTTGACTTAGACAGCACAAATGGAAAGGCCAGTAAGAGAAGAAAAAGTGACGCAGCCATTGTTCTTTACAGTCTGAAAGATAAAGCAGGATATTAAAGAGCAGCTATGGAAATTGATGTATATAGTATTCATATTATTACTATGCACTATAGGCCATCATTACACATTTGTTTAGGCATCATTTAATATCTAAACCAAAGTATAGCTTTCATGACTCAGGTTCCATAGCAAGGAGATGTGACCCGAGTCTGGATGGGTTGGGCCATGTGGTACTGGGGGGCGTTGCTAAGTGGGCCCATCTGCGTGAAGAAAGCTTTCAGCGGTTGACCATTTTAAACAGTGCTCCATGTATGAGTGCTGAATGCTATTTTAAACAGTTTTCTTGCTGTATAGAGTGGGGGGGGGGGCGGTCATGGGCCCCCCTCTACTTTCAGGCACCGTGGCAGCCGCACCCCCTTACGTGCATGGACTCTTGGGCAAAGCCATGTTGCACTGCAGGAGAAAGCATATGGGTTGAGATGTGGTATTTTATGACTCAACTCTAAATTAGAGTTTCAAATAAAAATTGATCTGTATTTATGTGCTATAAGGGAAATCAGACAATATTTTCTGTCCATGCAAAAAAACAGGAAATTCATATGTACCCCGCTAATGGTTTGTACAGAAGCACAGGACTGGATCGAGAGGTCTACTGGTGCTGCGGTCAGCAGAGATCCGTTAGGACAGTGATTCCCAAACTGTGCGCCGCGGCTCCCTGGTGTGCCACG
>WWET01002757.1:45904-58725 GCA_011038615.1 Limnodynastes dumerilii | reverse complement strand
TGATGATAATAATAATAATAATAATAATAATAATAATAATAATAATAATAATAATAATAATAATACTATAGGGTTTTAGGTTAAAGGATCCTTACTGTGGTCCTTAATTTTGAAAGTCACGGTAGGTATTTGAAACATTTTGGATATTTGGTTAGGAGTTAGATTATCTATTGGCTAAAATTTCATTGATATCCATAAATTTGGAATATTATGGGTAAAAAACAACAACACAATTACAGGTGAAGAATGGTACAATAACACAGGCTTGAGAGTAGTTTCCTGAAATAACACTTATCTATTTAACCCTAATGCAGAGATGACACTAATGCACAGTATCTTGGTGACACTCACCTGGATCCTGTGCACAGATGCAGTCACTTGATGCTGTGGAGATCCTGCACTTGTACTAGACTAGAAAACAGGCAGCAGATCCTTATATACAGCGCATTCACACACACACTCATCCACACACCACACACACACACAGCCCCTCCTCCTCACCACAGACCACACAGCTGGACACAGAATAGAGCCCGAGGCTGCAGCTCATCATGTTAAAGACTCGAGCAGCAAAAAAAAACAGAACATAGAAGACATTAAATACAACCAGACTTTGGAAAACCACAGGAGTCCCACAAAAGTACTCTCAGAAGCAGAGGACATAGCAACAGTGTGAGTACAAACACAGAAGGCACCAGAGGGAACATGAACATGACAAAAGACATATGGGTACTGTGGCATTGCAGTCTACCGGCCCTGGTCACAAATGGCCATATTACGATAGGGTTGTTCTCTCCCAGTCAGATCTGAACTGTCTGGGAAATAGACTTCTGGCTCGAAGAGGCATAGCAATCGATCCCCGGAACACTGAAGACGGTGCACTAAATGGTAAATATCCGCAAACCCATTCCATAATCCTTACCCTAACCCTCCACTTCTATTACCCTAACCCCCCCCTTCCCCACAGCCTGACCCTAACCCATCCCTTCCCCGCAGCCTAACCCTCCCTTCCCCGCAGCCTGACCCTAACCCTCCCTTCCTCGCAGCCTCATACTAACCCTCCCTTCCACACAGCCTGATCGGCTGAATGAATGGGTGCATATGCCGATCAGTACACTCACCCATTCAGAAAAAAAAATCTAAAATGGCTGCTATTCGAAAGTTTTTTTTCGGCTGTCTCTACTTTGGATAGACAGCCATCATAGCTCCCACCGAGATTCATTTCATGGCATTTTTTTTTTTACAGTTTTATCACAGCCTTACATATGCTACAAATATTCAAAGGTAAAATGTAAATAAACATCATTTATTTTTCAAACACATTTTTGGTCATACAGTACACGATCGTGTTTATTATTTTTAAAGCCTACATGTCAGCATATTGCCGCACCTTATTTTTTATTATTATTTTTAATGCCGCAAAGAGTCCGCAGCACTGTACAGAGAACATTAGACATTCCATCAGTCTATACCCCATTCTGCCCAGGCATTATTAAAGTGACAGTAATCATATTTTTTAGGGGTTTAATATGACTGTAAAAAAACAAGACAATCCCATATGAATCATCAAAGCTGTATCGGCTGCTGTATTACACCTCGCAGCCTCACCTATATATATGATTGGCTGTTTCAAACGCATGCACCTGTTCATTATGTATATATATCGATCTGGATTGCTGCAACTTGTTATAAGAAGAACATTTACTATTTTAGGCAGCTGTCAGTATTAGCAGCTCCCTTTCATACTGCTTTCAGATTGCAGCCCTGGCAATAACCTGGGTGATTTGCTGGGTTAAGGGGCTGCGTGTGGCTCCTGGGGAGGGACTTGTTTACTGTTGCATAGCAACAATAACAAATCCCTCCAATAGGGTCTGTTAGGTGAGCTCCTTTCACATTGCCACTTACCGGGGTCCGACACAGGATAAACCGTTTTTTTCCCCTTGTGTCTGAGTCCTGGGTTAGTAGACCCAGAACCAGGACCCCGATACCTTTCAGATCACTACCAAAAACCTGGGTTTTTAGTGGCAATCTGAAAGGAGTATCAGTCTCACATCCTCTTGTTAAGAACCTGTTTGATTAAAATCTCATTTGCATAAATCAACAGAAAGTTGTAAAATACCTCAGGAAATGTTGACCATCTGTGAGGAACAATAGAATGGGGACAGATATTTGTTTTGGGATGCCATAAACCTTGGGAATATCTAAATCACAGCAAGACCCAGGAAGATTACCTGTCTAAGCATCAGGCAATTTCAATATTAAAGACATTCCAAGATACATGGTATCCACCTATCACTGGAACATATATATTTCCAAGATCTGGTACTTACAGGCAGATCCTAAAGGAACATCATGATGGAGGGTCTCTGACGCTGGTTTGAATTGCCTCTATGGGCCTGATTCACACTTAAGAATCTGTGTGTTTTAGGTGCGTATTTTTAAGAAGGGATATACTGTGCATGCGTAGCAACTTGTATACGCTATTTACGTTGGACTTGGCAAATGCCGTGATTCAGCAGCACGCACCTAAAGTCGCTAGGTTCACAGTCACTTAGGCTGAAAGGGGCGTGCCATGAATAATTAACATGGCAGATAAGATGATTGGGTGGAGGGAGGACCTAATGCGTTCTTAAGTGTGAATCAGGTCCTATGAGCCTGATCCAGACCTACGCTTGGGTGCGTTTTTACGATGGTCGTAAGCGTAAAGATGGCCATTTGTAGTTACCGCGCATGCGCGGGGCAAATGTTATGCTCATGTTGCGCTATGAAATTCTGAGCGTATGGGCCTTGAGCGTACCAGCTTCGTAACAACGCTCGTGGGGGCGTGCCTGCCATACGAAACCCGTAAATACGCACCAAGGACGGGGTGAGGCATGTAAAGAAGGGACGTGACAGACATACGACACCCGTAATTCCGCTTTGGAGGCGGGGTGAGGCATTTAAATCGTACAGTATGGGTGCGCTTAGGTGCGTAAGTACGTTCAGCCATTATGTCCGACAGGAGTTACACTTGGAAAAGTTAAGGTAGGGTTTGGCAAACGTAAAACGGCAAAAATACAAACGACCGAGGGGGGTGCATAGTAATTACGAAAGCGTAAATACGCTTCATGTTGAAATATAAACCGAACGTAGGTCTGGATCCGGGTCAATGTGCGCATGTCTAATAAATCCTTAACAATCTTTTTGCAACCATATACAATCAGGTTGGACAATCATTTAATGATTGATTCAGCAATCTAGTGCAGTCTACACAGCTCTTTGTGCCTCAAGAACTCCAACGCAATCTCCACAAGAGAGGTTCCCGAAGTGTGTGCCGAGGCAGCCTGGGGGTTCTCACAGGGGTGCTTCAGAGCTAGAGCCGGCTCAGATGGGATGTAGCTGCTGCTGCAGCAAACCCTTTTTACACACTGAAATAGCCAACATCTACAGTCTCAAATGTTATTTTGACGAGGTATCCATTCCGAGGGGTGGTTAGGACTAGGCTGTGGAGAACATTTAGGCTGCATGATGAGGATTTTAGGGTTAGACTGCAGGACCAGGATTGTTAGGGTTATGGGAGGGTTAAGGTTCGGTTGCTGGAAGGGAATGGTTAGGGTTAAGATGAAGAAATCTTACCTGTCATCATTGGACTCTTTGGAGACACTGCAGTTGCAGGAGTGATGTTTTCTGGTTGTAAACAGTAAAAAACTGATGCCATTGTCACTTCATTGCTGCAAAGTGATCTATCGAGAGACAGATCATCAAAGAAGTGATCTACATCCAGCTCACATGCTAGGGTCATGTTACCCAGAAAGACCGTGTGTTACAAGAAGCTGGAAAAGACAGCCATCAGCTGGAAGAAAAAACAAATGGTAAGTAGAAAAACTGAGATCAGGTAAGCAGAGAAGGAGGAGGCGGACAGTAGGACAGGAGTAAAGGTTCTATAGTGATGGAGGAGGAGGACAGGAGTAAAGGTTCTATAGTGATGGAGGAGGCGGACTGGAGGAGGAGGAAAGGTTCTATAGTGATGGAGGAGGAGGATGGATGAGGAGGACTGGAGTAAAGGTTCTATAGTGATGGAGGAGGACTGGAGGAGGAGGAAAGGTTCTATAGTGATGGAGGAGGAGGACAGGAGGAAAGGAGTAAAGGTTCTATAGTGGGAGGACTGGAGGTAAGGACTAAAGGTTCTATAGTGATAGAGGAGGAGGACTGGAGAAAGGAGTAAAGGTTCTATAGTGATGGAGGAGGAGGACAGGAGGAAAGGAGGAAAGGTTCTATAGTGATGGAGGAGGAGGACTGGAGGTAAGGAGTAAAGGTTCTATAGTGATGGAGGAGGAGGACTGGAGGTAAGGACTAAAGGTTCTATAGTGATAGAGGAGGAGGACTGGAGAAAGGAGTAAAGGTTCTATAGTGATGGAGGAGGAGGACTGGAGGTAAGGAGTAAAGGTTCTATAGTGATGGAGGAGGAGGACAGGAGGAAAGGAGGAAAGGTTCTATAGTGATGGAGGAGGAGGACTGGAGGTAAGGAGTAAAGGTTCTATAGTGATGGAGGAGGAGGACTGGAGGTAAGGAGTAAAGGTTCTATAGTGATGGAGGAGGAGGACTGGAGGTAAGGAGTAAAGGTTCTATAGTGATGGAGGAGGAGGACTGGAGGTAAGGAGTAAAGGTTCTATAGTGATGGAGGAGGAGGACTGGAGGTAAGGAGTAAAGGTTCTATAGTGATGGAGGAGGAGGACTGGAGGTAAGGAGTAAAGGTTCTATAGTGATGGAGGAGGAGGACAGGAGGAAAGGAGGAAAGGTTCTATAGTGATGGAGGAGGAGGACTGGAGGTAAGGAGTAAAGGTTCTATAGTGATGGAGGAGGAGGACTGGAGGTAAGGAGTAAAGGTTCTATAGTGATGGAGGAGGAGGACTGGAGGTAAGGAGTAAAGGTTCTATAGTGATGGAGGAGGAGGACTGGAGGTAAGGAGTAAAGGTTCTATAGTGATGGAGGAGGAGGACTGGAGGTAAGGAGTAAAGGTTCTATAGTGATGGAGGAGGAGGATGAGGGCTGGAGGAAAGGAGTAAAGGTTCTATAGTGATGGAGGAGGCGGACTGGAGGAAAGGAGTAAAGGTTCTATAGTGATGGAGGAGGCGGACTGGAGGAAAGGAGTAAAGGTTCTATAGTGATGGAAGAGGAGGTCTGAAGAAAAGGAGTAAAGGTTCTATAGTGATGGAAGAGGAGGACTGGAGGTAAGGAGTAAAGGTTCTATAGTGATGGAGGAGGAGGACTGGAGGAAAGGAGTAAAGGTTCTATAGTGATGGAGGAGGAGGACTGGAGGTAAGGAGTAAAGGTTCTATAGTGATGGAAGAGGAGGACTGGAGGCAAGGAGTAAAGGTTCTATAGTGATGGAAGAGGAGGACTGGAGAAAAGGAGTAAAGGTTCTATAGTGATGGAAGAGGAGGACTGGAGGAATTGGAGTAAGAGTCATGGAGAGATGAAGCAGAAGGACTAGAGGAATTTGGTAAGAGTCTTGTGGTGATGGAGGAGGAGCACTGCAGGAATAGAGTGAGGGTCCTGGAGAGATGGAGGAGGGGGTCTGGAGGAATGGAGTAAGGGTCCTAGAGAGGTGGAGGAGGAGGGTGGACTGGAGGAATAGAGTAAGGGTCCTGGAGAGATGGAGGAGGGAGGGGGCTAATGGAATGGAGTAAGGGTCCTGAAGAGATGGAAAAGGGGGAGTGGAGAAATGGAATGAGGCTCCTGGAGAGATGGAGGAGGGGGCTGGAGGAATGGAGTAAGGGTCCTAGAGAGGTGGAGGAGGAGGGTGGACTGGAGGAATAGAGTAAGGATCCTGGAGAGATGGAGGAGGGAGGGGGACTAATGGAATGGAATAAGGGTCCTGAAGAGATGGAAGAGGGGGAGTGGAGAAATGGAGTGGGGCTCCTGGAGAGATGGAGGAGGGGGGCTGGAGGAATGGAGTAAGGGTCCTGGAGAGATGGAGGAGGGAGGGGGGCTAATGGAATGGAATAAGGGTCCTGAAGAGATGGAAGAGGGGGAGTGGAGTAATGGAGTGGGGCTCCTGGAGTGACGCAGGAGGGGGATTGGAGGAATGCAGTAAGTGCTTGATAAATTATAAGTGAGGCCCTCTCCGCATCAATTTAGAGCAACAGCAGACTCCTCTTGTATAAAGAATTATCTCTGCCTTAGAGAAATATAAGCCATATGTATTAACGTAATTTGTATTTCCTGGACATATGCTGAATGCAATTATTTAGTACAGTGATATTTGATCATAACAAAGTCTTCAAGGTAGGACATGTTTCTCATCCAAAGAGTATACACAGACAACCAGCTAATTTTAGTAAATCACCACACAAATAACATATCCTGTATCTGTTACTGTTTAGAAAAAAACATTTGTTTCCATACCGTTAGAGGACGAGAATGAGACGTCACATAATATATCATCTGGAGCTACTTTTGGAAATGTTTTCTAAGAGAAATCTTTCTTTCAGTTGCTGGAGGAACAGGAGCCAAACTCCTGCATGAGATGCGAGATAGTCCTCTTACTCTCCATTTCTGTGCCAGTATATACACAGCAGATGCTTTACAGTAAAGATAACAGAAGAAAAGAAGAGAGAAGTCAGTTGGATATTGCACCGATACATCTCATTGGACGTTTAGCACTTCTGAAGCGTTGTACAGGGGATAGATGCGATAGATGAACACATGGTGCGACTGTCATATCCAACAGTCATATCCTGTGATTTTGTACTAGTAATTATGCTGTGTGCAATGGGGCTTTAGGATCTGGCCCACAATGAATATTATTTATTACTAATTAGTATTTATAATGAATAATTATTATACAGCTAAAACAATTCTTTAAAACTCCTTGTTATATGTAATGGACACACTAATGATGTTTTGCGCAGGGTTGCCTACTTTTAAAAGATTCCCTCCGGGAGATCCCAGAGGGAAGCCTTAGCTGCATGCAGGGGCGGGGCTTAAAGACGCAATTTATGCAAATCATGTCGTTAAGCCCCACCCCTTGACTATCAATTAACCCTTTTAGGGTTTCATAGGGATGGGAGTGGGGCTAGTAAACTAGTATTGCTAGGCAGGGGGTCAGGACTTGAGGCCGTGGTTTTATGGAAACCACGAGGCTCAAGTCCCTTGCAGGAGATTTGCCGGCTCTCCCAGACACCGGGAGAACTGCCCGAATTTCGGGAGTCTCCCGGACATTCCAGGAGAGTTGGCAACCCTGGTTTTGCGATGTCACTGGTCTGTTTCTTTCCCATCTTATGAAATCATCAGATAACACGGGTTCAGTTACACTCGAACACAGATTTGGGTTAGATTTAGTAAACTGTGGAAAAGGAAATACTGAGACGTTTACCATGGCAACCAATCAGATTATAGCTGCCATTCTCTAATATGTAACAGGAAAGTGAGAGCTAGAATCTCATTGGTTGCTGTGGGCAACGTCTCCACTTTTCTTTCCCCGCAGTTTAGTAAATCTGGCCCTTGGTTTATTTTGCCCTCCTCTATATACCGCAGGGGCAATCATTTTACTAAAAATTTAAAAAGAGAAAGAAAGTCAAAAAGAAACATAGAAAGTGATGGCAGATAAAAGCCCATTCAGTCTACCTAGTTGTTATTTTTTCCTATACTGACTCTAGACCTTATTGCCCATCCAGTCTGCCCAGTTGTTTAAAACTATACTGACCTTAGACCCTATTTACCCTCAATTTAGTTTAAGATTTAGAATATCCTTATATTTATCCCAAGCATGTTTACACTTTTCTACTGTATTTGCCTCAACCACCTAAGATGTGAGGCTATTCCACTTATCTATCAGCGAAGTAATTTTTCTGCACATTTTCTCTAAATCTACCTCCCTCCAGATTATATACCGTGTTTCCCCATGTATAAGACGCACCTTTTTTAGACCAAAAGTAGGTCTAAAAACCAGGTGCGTCTTATACAGGGGAAGTAAGACTGAACTTACCTTTTCAGTCCCTCCAGCGGTCCCTCCGGCAGTTTCAGGCTCTCTCAGCCGCAGCTCTGACTCCGGCTGACTCCCTGGCGGTGCCCGCTGTACACTGACGTCACACAGCGTTAGGTCACACAGCGTCAGTGTACTTGAGTCACACAGCGTCAGTGTACAGCGCGCACCGCCAGGGAGCCAGCCGGAGTCAGAGCTGCGGTGGAGAGAGCTTGAAACTGCCTGAGGGACCACCGGATGGACAGAAAAGGTAAGTTCAGTCTTAAATTCCCTGAATCCTTGTATAAGATGCCCCCATTTTTTTTAGTTAATTATTGCTAAAAATAATACATTAAAAAATACATTTAAAATTGTTTTTTTTAAGTTTAGGCTCTAAAAATGGGGTGCGTCTTATACAAGGGAGCGTCTTTTACATGGGGAAATACGGTACATGCCTTGTGTTGTAATACACCTCTTCCTTTAAAAAATTCCAATCTCCTGTACCTGGTTACACCCCTTGGTAAATTAAAAAATTGCTATTATATCCCCCATTTCCTTCTCTGCTCCAGTCTCACACTTGCACAGTCTCTAATGCATTTATGTGTTTCTGGAGATATGGGGCCTGATTCACAGAACCATTTTCACGGCATATTTTTAGGTACATTTCAACAGCGCATACGTAGTAACTTATTTTTACGTAGTATACGTAGACTATACGCACGTAAGTATCTCCTGGATGGACTTATATACCGCACTTGGGTACATACGTCCGGATATGCAATGCAAAAATACGCAAGTGAAAATTTAAATAAAAATGGGCGGGGAAAGGCATTTAAATGAAGGTATGTTGGCGCGGCTAACATAAATCGCACGTACAGAGGACTCATACGCACGCAACTGCTCACGGAAAGCTATAAGTGGTCTATGGAGGCGGAAGTCACCGACAGTGCGTCCGAGAGAGAGGAGTGTCATGGGTGTGAGGGGGTTTGGCCTGCACCGGCTGTGCGTATAATTGCGTACCTCCAGAACTGAACACAGTATTTCAGATGAGGCCGCAAAAATGACCTATAAAGTGACATTACTGCTTCTCTTTGAATGCAAAAGTTAGTTAGGTCATCATGGCTTGGAGACTGTCAGCCTCCGATATTTTCCGAAAAGAAAGGAGAAAGCAGTTGGCAAGTGCATCCTTGTGTGTTATTTTTATCTAAATCGTTATTATAAGTGACATCCATACACCCCAGCGCACTTGTTTGAGGTTAGAGAGATTTATTTAGATTGCTGAAGAAGCTGAGAAATGCCACAGGAATGGCTCTACTTTCATTTGCTAACGAGAAAGTCAACTTCAAAGGATGCATCATGCGCCTGACGGCCATTGTGAAAACACCCCTGTCCATATAAACCAACAAGATGCGGCCCATATATCCATGTAACCAGGGACGGAAGGTGACGGATTTGGGCCCCATAGCAAGGTGGCGGGACTGGGGGCAGAGCTGGGTGGGACTGCTGCCTAACAGAAGCTATCAAACGCTGACTGCTTAAAACAGCGCTCGCCATTCACACGCACCCACGAAACCTGATCCGGATGTAATCTGCTCGATCTAGACTTGCAGTTTATAACATGTCTGTCCACAAATCACAATGTAACTTCCAATCCAAAGCCATTTTAAGTGCGAATGGATAAAAAAGTTAAGGTGGGGTCCTGCGGTCGAAGGTCCTTGAAAGCAATGGCCATGGTTTCCTCAGCACTCGCACAGATTCCTGGATACAGCGGGGATATGCTTTTATAGCGATCAGATATTAGGATCCGGCCCTACGTTACAAAGGGATGCATACCCCGCAACGCAAATTGTGTTTTCCAAATACTGACAGAAGAAAACTCATTTTTGTCTGTCTCTATTTCGAAAATATTAGTAATTAGACACTTTAATAATATTTGTGTGCGTATATATATATATATATATATATATAAGATCCAATATGGATAAAGCAAGCGCTTATCAAGAAATTATTTAAGGCAATTCAATCTATAAGTGCAAGGCTGAGTAAGAAACTATATACCAAAAACAACCTTTAGAGTAGGTATAAAGCCAGCATATAGATTTATGTTGCAAAAAGGTACAAAAAGTTTTATAAAAGTTTTTTAAAAGTTTAAAGCATTGATGCAGTGCACTGATGACGGAGTCTAATAGGACCCCAAAACGGCCGTCATCTCTCAGCAATGACTTGGTGTCTTTGATCCACCTTTAATGTTCCTGTCCGGAATTATTTGTGGTGCCAGTTAAGTGCCTTGATGGACTATGCTTTATTTTTGACGCTCCTCATATCATCTGAACTTATGTATAGCTTGGACCCTTCTGGATACTTAATACTTTTCCGTGAGATATCCCAGATTTAATGGGGCTTAACTGCCTTATATAATTAATGCTGGAACGACACATGTGGATTATGATGTGATCACGCTGCACTTTATTTGGTATGCTGCTATACTGCTTATTGAGGTTGCTCTTAGCATTGTTCCTCTAAACTATTTTTGATGTACACCACTTTTATTACAAGTGACCTGGACCTTAGACTGTGTCTGCTTGCATCTTTCTGGATATTTATCCATGTCTGCACAAATGGATGCACTTACTATGGGGCATGGCAGCTTAGGGGGCCCCCTGGCCTGGCATTCGAGCATAATAATGTGCCTCCAGCCCCCAATCAGTATTCCCCATCATATGCCTCCAGTACCGTATTGTGCTTCCAGCCTCTACCCTTTTTACTTACCTTGCCTTCCTCCTCCGCAGCGCTCTTTATGTAAATAGGCAGCGCTCATACAGGAAGTTCCTGTATGAGCTGCTGCAGCTGTTACATATAGAAATGCAGTCTGGTCGCGCCAGCTCTGGACACTGACAGGCACCCTTCACCCGCTGCACAGCTGTGAGAAATATAGCACCCAGCACTTTTATAGGTAATTATAGAAGCGCAGGGTGCCAGATTTCTTATGTCAGATGCCCTGTTACTTAAAACTACAATTAAAATGGCGCCCCCGTCAATTTTTGGGGGGGGCGCCGTGCCCCCCTGCTCCGGTTCCGATGCACCCCCAAGATCTTTTCAAGAAACACGGAACAGACCATGTGGCTGCAGACAGGAGTTACAGCCCTCTCTGGTATGTGTCTCTAAGAGTCCCCACTAACCTGTCTGTGGCAGTAGGTGCCAGATTTCGGTAATAATAAATGGGTAAGTTTTGCCCAAAAATTATTCCGGCATACTTACTCATAAATAAAAATTCTAATTAGTGATATATTAGAAATACAGACAGACTAAAAATTAGCTTTCGGCTGTCTGTATTTCACAAATATACAGGTGAAACTCGAAAAATTTGAATATCTTCAAAAGTTAATTTATTTCAGTAATTCAACTTAAAAGGTGAAACTAATATATTATATAGACTCGTTACAGGCAAAGTGAGATATTTCAAGCCTTTATTTGTATTAATTTTGATGATTATGACTTAGAGCGTATGAAAACCCCAAAATCATCACAAAGATAGAATAATGTGACAAGGTTCAATATTGTAGGCTCAAAGTGTCACACTCTAATCAGAAAATTATTCCAAAACACCTGCAAAGGGTTCCTGAGCCTTTAAATGGTCTCTCAGTCTGGATCAGTAGAATTCACAATCATGGGGAAGATGCTGACCTGACAGTTGTGCAGAAAACCATCATTGACACCTCCACAAGGAGGGAAAGCCTCAAAAGGAAATTGCAAAAGAAGTTGGATGTTCTCAAAGTGCCGTATCAAAGCACATTGCAAAAAGAAAGAGTGAACAGCGCTAATTTAGATGATCAATCAAATATGAGAAATATTTAAATATACATAAATACACATAAAAGATCGCTGGCTAAAAAAGGGGGTGATAAATATATATAGAGCATAAATCACAGTATAGCCACGCTCTCAATACCAAATTGCATAAAGAAAAAAACAACAATATAATGGCGAAATTGAGGATAAATGTATCAAAAGGTGATTTATTATACAAAATATATATAAAAATGATGATAGATATCACCCAAAAGAATCAGTAAAAAACAATGACATATATAACATACTGCTGTAAGTGGTAGTTGTTAGCAACCCAAGTAGTGCTAATCAAATGTTAAACCTTAGCACAATATATGTGTATCCACATCCATACATAATAATACTAAACAATTCAATATTGGTTGTCCCCTCGCCACACGGCCTAGGCTGGCATCCTATATTGGTAAGTATTTCACAAATGGTGTCATAAATTTTAAACAAGAGTTGGATGTTTTTCTTTAGGTTTTTGTCTGTCAACAGAAGAAAAATCTGTGTGGATCACTATCTTCCATATAAAAGTAAATTTTGACACAATGTTGCAGGATATTAAGCAATTGTAGCTTGTAAAGTATATTTGATATGTTATTAGCAATGAACTCAAGTTGTAGTCCACATGAATATTATTATGGCATGCTAGTGCACTAGATAGTATGGCAAATATTGTGGTGTTCAATTGATGTCAAAAGAAGCCTGTATTAGTGCAGCTTCGTACTCCAAAATGAGCCCAATAGTTACTTACTGTCCCGATCACAGCATAAGATGGTACCACGGGAACCAGGCAGCAGCGTCACTGGAACAGAGATAGCGGGCGTCCCCGCATGTACGGTAACAGAAGACGGCTGGAGGTCAATGCTGCGAGTGAAGGAGTAACTGTAAATCTCAGGTAGGCATACAAGAACCACTGGCAGTCAGAAGAAGATAAAAGATACGAACACTGCGACGCGTTTCGTCCCTACTGGCGGGACTTTATCAAGCAGACCTCCAGCTGTCTTCTGTTACCGTACATGCGGGGACGCCCGCTATCTAT
>WWET01002757.1:0-34862 GCA_011038615.1 Limnodynastes dumerilii | reverse complement strand
GTGGGGAATGCCAGAGATCGACCTTATGGCGACAAGACGGAACAGGAAAGTAAGAAGATTCTATTCCAGGTTCCGAGAAACAGCATCACAAGGAGTGGACGCCTTATCAAGAAGGTGGGATTTCAGGCTGGCATATGTCTTCCCACCTATACCAATGATACAGAGGCTAGTGACCAAGATCATGATGTCCCAGGTAGAGGTAATAGCGATACTACCATGGTGACCCAGAAGACCGTGGTTCCCTCAGATACTCAACCTGGCAGTAGAGGAACCGATAACATTGCCTGTGTTTCCGGGGCTCCTGAAGCAAGGGGTCATCAATCACCCAGCACCTCATACGCTAAGGCTGACGGCTTGGAAACTGAGATCGCCAATCTCTCCAAACAGGGTTTCTCTTCCAGAGTGGTCAACACTCTAATCAAGGCAAGGAAGATGAATACATCCAAGATATACCACAGAATATGGCAGATATTCTTTGAGTGGTGTGCTATAAATAATCACAATTCATCAGACCCTTCAATTATGACTATATTAGATTTCTTACAAGCCGGATTGGATAAGGGCTTAGCATTGAACACTTTGAAGGTGCACATTTCAGCACTCAGCGCAGTGCTAAGTACAGATTTAGCAAACAATAAGTACGTCAAGCAGTTTGTACAAGCAGCCACAAGAATTAGGCCAGCAGTGAAGAAGCCTATATCATCTTGGGATCTAACTTTAGTATTGGAGGCATTAACTCAGCATCCTTTTGAACCACTAGAGGAAGCTCAAGCGAAGTTTCTAGTGTGGAAAACCGCTTTTCTGGTAGCAATTACATCAGCGCGCAGAGTTTCAGAAATTCAAGCTTTCTGGAGTGAGGAACCATATTTATGCTTCCATCAGGATAAAGTTGTCCTCAGGACAAATCCGGCCTTTCTTCCAAAGGTGGTTACAAGGTTTCACCTAAATCAAGAGGTGGTACTACCTTCATTTCACCCTAGTCCGGCCTCAAACAGAGAAAGGGTTCTGCATACCCTGGATCTGGTAAGAATTCTCAAGATCTACATTGACAGGACAAAGCAAATAAGGAAATCCAAACAATTGTTCATCATTCCTGAGGGCAAGAACAAAGGAGGTGCAGCCTCAAAAGCAACCTTAGCAAGGTGGATAAGGTGCTGCATTCAACAGGCTTACTTAATCAAGGGGAAGGAGTTCCCACAGAATGTTAAAGCTCATTCCACCAGAATGGCAACATCATGGGCAAATAGAGGCAGTGTGTCTCTACAAGACTTGTGCAAGGCAGCGACTTGGTCTTCAATTCATACTTTTACAAAGTATTATAGAATTGACATTCAAGCCTCCGCAGATGCGAAGTTAGGCAGAGAAGTTTTAAGTGCAATCAAATAAAAAAAAAATAATAATAATTATTATTTACTTACATACATACATACATACATACATACATACATACATACGTACGTACGTACGTATGTATATATAATATATATATACACATACCAAGTAAGCGTCTATGTAGTCTGTCTCACTGGTAATGGTTGGTGTCCCTCCTCATAGAAGTAGCTTTGGCACATCCCATAGTGCTATGCTGGCATCAAGGGAGGTGGAAAAGGTAAATTATACCTGATAATTGTTTTTCCCCTACTCTTGATGCCAGCATAGCTCATTTCCCTCCCATATGTATTTACATTACGTGTATTTTGTTTTGTATTTTAGCTAGAGAAAGTGGAAAGACACTGGACACCGGAGGAGGGGCCTATTTATGTATCCGGTGGGTCTTTTCTTTTTCCTGGATTGGCTCCCGCCCAGAGGAACTTACCCATAGTGCTATGCTGGCATCAAGGGAGGTGGAAAGTTGTATTTTTAATGCTACTTTTGTTTACATGTTAATGAGAGTACTGTTGTTTTTAAAACAAAAAAATATTTACTTTTCAGAATCATAATCAGTGCGCTTAGTTATGTTTCTTTTAATCATAAACAATTTTAAGCACCTAAACGCAGCTAATTTACCTAAATATACGCAGTGAAGACCTATGTTCTTACGTAGCACTCCCGACACGGGGGCGGTCAATGGGGTTCCTTATTTTATACACAAAACTTCCCAAATGGCGCTTAGATGTAGTACTATTTCACATAATAAAAAAAAATATATATATATAAATAGGACAGTAGTGGAATGAAGGCACTCATGAGTCTTAAAAAGTAATGAAAAAAAGGGCTTAGATCCTTTCCTCAGGGTTAACGTGCAAACAGAAAAAATCAACCGTACAGGCAAAATACAGGCTATTTATAAGCATAAGATAAAACTCACCCATTCCTCGAGCCGCCAAATTGCCTCCTGCACCCTGAGCAGACGACTAGCAACTGACGGATTGCAACCCTGTATGTATATATATATATATATATATATATATATATATATAACATATAGATGGGATGGTTTAAGGCAAGCACACACCTTTTATAAGTCAAGAATTCTCTACCTGACTTATTTTGGAATAAAAGATTGCATCTAATATACTTTACATTGGAATGCTGGCATCACATGTGTTGTTTCTGACGGATAGCAACCCTGTATATATATATATATATATATATATATATATATATATATAACATATAACCCAGATGGTTTAAGGCAAGCACACACCTTTTATAAGTCAAGAATTCTCTACCTGACTTATTTTGGAATAAAAGATTGCATCTAATATACTTTACATTGGAATGCTGGCATCACATTATATGTGTTGTTGTTCTATATGCCTATGGCCGTGTACCCGAAACTTGACTTGATACGTGTTGCTGTTCTCTCTCTCTCTCTCTCTCTCTCTCTCTCTCTCTACCTCAATTAATGTAGATAACAGCAGGTGTAAGGATGCGGCAATTTGCACCCGAAACTTGAATTGATACGTGTTGCTGTTCTCTCTCTCTCTCTCGAACAGGTAAGTAAATTAGTAGGGTTAAGGTCAGACTGCAGGGGAGGGAGGGTTAGGGTCAGGCTGCAATTAAGGGAGGGTTAGGGTCAGGCTGCCAGGAAGGGAGGGTTAGGCAAAGGAGTGTGGGACTATTTTTTTTCTACTTTTATGACCACAGATCTTTCGGTGCTCTGTAGTTCGCAACTGGCTGAGAAGAATCTGATTTTTCGAAAATCAGATTTTCTTGTCGCGGACCCACACCCCACAAATAGATAACTTAAATAGTTAGCACTCGAAAGGTTGCAACAAATAGTTGTAATGTGACTCAGTTCATGGATAATTCCACCATAGAATGTTGGTTGTATAATAGTTTTTGATGCTATGCAACAATAAAAGGACCTTAAAACTTGGAGGCAATGAATCAGTACTTGAAATGCTGGTGTACAAGGTGAAAATAAAGGTGTTGCTCCAGAATGGAATATGCAGCCACAATGGCGATGTAGAGAGGGTACATGAGATAGTAGCCAGAGATGAATGCACAGGTCCAGAGAATGGCAACGTACGGAGTGATCTCACCCAGATGAATCTCCCAGCCCGTGAGTCCAGCTTTGCGATACACTCCTGCACTGGTCCTCTGCTCATTCCCTCTCTCGCTCCGATGTTGGTAACTGCGGTCTCCCAGCACGTGTGTCTGATGATAGAAAATGCCCCGTTCACAGCCGTACACGTGGGTCCGTATATAAAGTGAATCACACACCTCATTCTCAGTCTCAGAGATGATAATAAACAAAGGTCACCATGTGAATTGCAGTGGAACATGAATAAAAGTGCAGAGTGCTTGGCAATGCAGAGCTCGGTCAGTCATCATGCAACTAAAATATTCTGACGTGTTTCATCGTAGCTTACAACTTCATCATAGACTTTATTTTCTCTGAATCAGTATTGCGGATTTTTCACGTGCGTATATTTAGTTAAGTACACAGTTTTATCTCTTAACTGTGAATCAGGCCCATCTACAGAAACAAGGAACAAAAGAGGTCCGGCGCTCCAAACATACATTAAATAACACTATGTGTCTGCACATAAATAAAAAGGAGGTTTAGTTCACAATATAGCTATATTGGGTTAAGCTTACCTGCCCAGTGTCAAGGCACCTCCTGTAGGTGAGTCCCTATCCATTTGCTATATGTGTACACAGGAGGTCTCTGTTAAGACACTACCTGCATTTGAATAGCCTGCAGCGGCCATGTTTGGGGAGTGGTCAGACTCCCAAATAAAACTAAACAGTAGCAAAAGAAATGGCTGCGCTTCTATCCAACAAATTAAATATGTGCAAGTGTATATATAAATATAGGGGTGCAGCCAAGGACCAAAGTGACCACAATGTAAATACAAGGAACAAAAGAGGTCTGGCGCTCCAAACATACATTAAATAACACTACGTGTCAGCACATAAATAATAAGTACCATCTACAGAAACCTTCAATTTGTCTCTTTACACTCAACTTTTGTTTTTATTCTCTTTATTTTTAAAAAAATTAAAAAAAATATAAAAACCAACAATCATGCATTTGGTACAGGATGCAGTCTTCTTACAGAAAATGTTGTTTCCAAAACAGACATACGAAAGCTAATTTTCTTCTGTCTTTATATCGAAAAAAGCGCTAGTTAGAAGATGTTATTAATGAATGTGTAAGTATGCAGAATTAATTTTTTGGCTTACTTATCCATTAATTCAGACCAGACAGATGAGTATTACAGGGGAGTCTATAGGGAGTTTTAAGGTTAGGAGTCTATGGAGAGTCTTAGAGTCAGGCTGCGGGGAAGGAAGTCTTAGGGTTAGGCTGTGGGGAAGGGAGTCTTAGGGTTAGGCTACAGGGAAAGGAGGATTAGGGTAATGGAAGGGGGGGTTAGGGTAAAAATTAGGATAAGGCTTGGGGTAGTAAGTAATCAATTGCAAAGCCAATTCGAAATTGGCTGGTATAGAACAGCCCATTCGTAAAAGAGACGTTCTCGCCACTAACCCACATCCATTTGGTGCAGTACAATGAGAAACCATGTATACTTACAAAATCTGTCCAGATTAGTGATTACACTTGGTTAACGTGCTTTCATCATCACAGCTAATTTCCTAAACTATCATAACACATGCGCCCTCCAGTCAAAATTAGGCAACCTTATGCACCTTAAGTAAGTGGCCTAACGGACCTAACTCTGGATCCGGTCCACTGTGACTATTAATTTGAATTCATACTTCAATATGTGTTTGTGTTGTAACCATTAAACCAGCTCAGTGTTAAAAAATTAACCACTGATGTGTTCCAATGTCTATTGGGTTTGAGCACTACATGGAAAAAGAAACCCATTGAAACTACTAGGCCTTTGATATGAATGGAGTTACGCTGTGTGGTAGTTGGTTTTCGTTTGAAAGAAATAGATTCAATCAATTTCTATTTTTGTTTGATAACAACAGGGGGTCTCCAGAAATTTCCTGCCAATCGCATGGCTTAAGTGGGAAATACCCTGCAGACCAGAATTTCTAAACAGCATTTCTGACCAAATGGTTATATTCAGGGCCAGAGTAACAATGGGGCTAATGGGACTACAGACCCAGGCCTCCATCGGAAAATAGGCCCCCAGACACTGCAGATCTCCAGGCTTCCCACTTCAGTGCATAAGGATGAATGTCAGGGACTGATTGCTAATATATATATATTTATAATAATAAACAGTACTAAAATGGTACCTTACATCATCTTATATAGAATCCAAAACCTGAGATTTGGATTAAAAAAAAATTTCAGACATTTGAATTAAAAATCTTTTTTCCCTCTATTTGCGATCTACATTTGGCGGAATGAACAAAGTCCCGTTTCAGAACCCCTAAATTTGGATCTGTCAGATTTCCCACAATTCAAACCACTCATCTCTAACATACCCTCCAACACGACCCCCTCCATTCGGTACATAATACTCTGCTCCTGCTCTTCCTTCCTAATCTCTGATTGCAGTCACCTGTGTTACACACCTTTCAGAAGCAGAGTATTTTGTACCGAATGGAGGGGGTCATGTTGGAGGGTCTGCTCTAATTAAGATGGTGTCTGTTTAATTCACATTTTGTTAAATTTGGGGGATAATGGAAAGTAATATTATAGATACCTTTGCCTTTATACTAAGACAAATGATTTAAAATACATTTATGGAAAAATACTCAAAAGAGCATTATATATAATATAAACGTATTAACTCTATTTAGCAGCAACCATGTGAGTGCATTTGGATTTTATAACATATGAAAAAAATATAGGGACCTTCTCCCTTTGGTTGCATAGAAAGACAGGAGGATGAAAATGGACCAGGAATTTAGAGTGTCACTGGAAAAAAAATCTGCAAGAGGACGTCAATAAGAACAACTATAGGTGGGGGCTAAAAAAAATAAACAGGATTAGCACAAAATAAAGAACCTTAATAAAGAGCTGTGCAAATATATAATGTGGGAGGGGCTATGTATAGCCAGTGATGTAAAAGTTACTACTAATACAGTATCTAGTGACTAGTATTTAAAATATTAATAATGACCCTCTATACCAGGCCTGGCCAACCTGTGGCTCTCCATATGTTGTGAAACTACAACTCCCAGCATGCTTTACCTTAGGAATAGCTGATAACTGACAGCATGCTGGGAGTTGTAGTTTCACAACACCTGAAGAGCCACAGGTTGACTAGGCCTGCTCTATACAATGCATATAGTATTTTAGTGACCAGGATCACCCTTAGCTAGTGCAGGGGGGCGAAGGGCAAAGCGCTTTAACTGGCACCTGAACAGCACAAGCACCGAATGTCTGCAGTTAATTAGTTGTTTATTATTGCCCCTTATCTGTCATTTTAACACCAATCACAAGAGTTGGATTGGTTGTGGTTTTTTCTACTTTTCGGTTACGCAGGGTGGCTCAGTGGGAAGCACTGGACTAGGCCTTATCTGTGTAGAGTTTGTATGTCTTTCCCATATCTGCATGGCTTTCCTCCCACATGCCAAAAACATACTGGAAGATTAATTCGCTGATGACTAAATTAACCCTAGTTTGTGTGTGCATGTATGTGTTAGGGACTATAGTATGTAGCTCCAATAGGGGCAGGTACAAAAATAAAAAAAAAGAATGTACCAAAAATGCCTACTTCTCTAAATAATTTTCCTGGGCGCTGCTTGGTCCAGAGTTAAACCCCTTTAACACTGGCACAAAATACCCAGTTTTTTTGCCAAAAACCCGGGTATTTGATGGCAGTGTGAAACCGCCATTTCTGGTCAACCCGGGTCGAAAGACCCGGGACTTCGACCCGGAAAAAAGAAGGGTTATTCCCGGGTCCTACCCGGGAAGGGTGGCAGTGTGAACGGTATAGGGTTGATTTCCACCTGGGTTTTTTCACATTGCCACCTGATTGGATGCAGCAACAGGCAGCATTTGATGATGTCATCATATGCTGCCGTTCCTCAGATAGGAAGATGGCGCATTGGTGGGAGAATGAGATTGTGGAGCTTCTAAACATTCGTGGTGAGGAGGCTATTAAAGAACAAATATCAGGCACCGTAAAAGACGCACATATCTATCATATTTCAAAGAAGCTGGAGGAGTGTGGAATAATTAAGACGCAACAGCAAGTTGTAAACAAGCTCAAAGCTTTAAAGAAAAAGTTCACAAAAGTACATGATGAACATAAAAAGAGTGGCAATGAACCATGATCTCAGAGCTAGAAGAACTAGTTCATCAGCCATCATGGAAATAATGCAGTTAGAATGGCCACCATGTACTGACATCATCATTGTAACAGTTAAGTCCCCTTTAAATGACATCTTTTCAAGCAGCCAATAAAAGCTTCTTTCTGTAATGATTGATAGTTGCTTGACATATCAGACCCGGGAAATTCATTGGAGGTGTGAAAAGGACAGACCCGGGAATTTCCCGGGTTTTTGTGCGCTTAAAAGCGTCCTTTTTTTTTTTGACCCAGCATTTCTTCCCGTAAAAACCCGGGTTGAAAATCCCAGGTTTTTCGGCATTGGCGGTGTGAATTAGTGAAACTCTAAAACAACGAACAAAAAAACTACAGAAATAACCAGCGCTTCCCAGCGCACTCAAATAAATATAAGTATGAATAAAATGAATTTTAAGAAAAAATTATACTGCAAAAATAAAAAGTATAACTACCTTTCAAGTTAATAGAAAAAAACATTTATTGTTCCAATATAATCTGATACAAGACCTAAAAGTACATATAACACATAAATAAACTATAAATATATAGATGCTGCACAAAACACTTTCTATTTTAAAATTGGGTCCATAAGCATTAGAACCACATGTGGATTAGCATTGCTAATAATAAACCTCCAGCTGAATTGTGAAAACAGTGTGCCCGTGTTCTATAATCCTTCTAAATACCTGAAATATATTCAGTGTCCAGTATAGATATAATACCTCAACACTGCAGCTGTGTTAAATTGGTAGCGCCAGCTCACTATGTTGCATTAAGTTTGTAAATAAGAAGAAGAGTGTAACCGGAAAAGTTGTAAAAATAGTACAAACTCTGTTGCAATTCTTAAATATGCAAATTCGAACCTGATAGTAAGCTACCAGCTGCTTAGCTTAGCTTATTTGTGTAACCTTAGTGAGTGTAGTAGCCCGTCTTGTGCACCTGACGGCGGGTTCTGTGAGCTCAGACCCATGGTAGCAATTTTCCAAATCGGCAAGTGGGATCACGATGTCCTGTTTACCCGGCGATAGTGGTCATCAGCCAATATATTGTTCACAGTTCTCCAGAAAGTGAGAAGCAGCCACTTGGTAACAGATTAAATAACACAACTGACGCATTTCATCCACCTGGATTTCATCAGTGGAATAATAGTGCATCTGTATATTTATTTTTATTAATGTACTAGGGTTTCCTTTCCTTCTTCCACGAGTCTGGTTCAACAGAGCTTGACCGTTA
Source organism: Limnodynastes dumerilii (assembly GCA_011038615.1). Classification (NCBI taxonomy): domain Eukaryota; kingdom Metazoa; phylum Chordata; class Amphibia; order Anura; family Limnodynastidae; genus Limnodynastes; species Limnodynastes dumerilii. The sequence goes on along the minus strand of WWET01002757.1, from coordinate 25,968 downwards.
CCGGGGCGCAGCCAAATCCATCCCCACCTTCAGGGGCCCTGGTGAAAACCACCTGGTAGCAAAGTACCCGAGCTCTGGAAGCCAACTCCGTTATACCACTTCTATCTTACAGCCACTCCGGTTCTCTTCCCAGGTAATTCCAGAGTGCTGTAGCCTTCTCTCTCTTATCCGGCAGCCCCACCGGTTCTCAACCCAGGTAATTCCGGTGGGCCGTAACACCCTCCTCCACTTAACATCCACACTGCATCCTTCATCTATCCCTTCTCTTCCTTCCCTTCGCTCACACCAGCAGTCCACTTCCTTCCCCCTCCTTATGTCTTCTGTAAGTTCTTCACTCCCACATAGTGTGTTAGCTCGCACGAGCAGGGCCCTCCATCCTAGTGTTGTTCCTTCCTCCACCCCCCCCTCACTTTGTTCCCTCTTGTCCCCCTCTGCTACCCTTTTACCACATCCCCATCTGCTGGCTCCCTCTCAACCTCTCACTGCACTCTGTCCCCTTCTCCCTGATCTGCCAAGGTTGACACTTCGCATTTTGTCTTGCTGTCTGTGCTTGCTTCACTTTATTGTATTTTTGTGATATTTTTATATTTATATTGTATTTTATTATGTACTTGCTGTCCATCCCTACACTGTATGTCTGTACTGTATTTTGTTGTTGTATTTTGTATGGTGCTGCAGACACCTTGTGGTGATTTATAAATAAATGATGATAACAATAATAATAATAATAATAATAATAACTCAGATGCAGAATGAACAACTCCAAGTTTCCTGAGAGACCTTGGGCCTGATCCTGAACTACGCCCGCCACCTTTTCAGCTGATCTGCGCATGCGCCGGGCAGATGTTGCCCGGCGTTGCTACGCTACCCGATTATACTGCAACAATAAATGTGTTTTTTTTAATTAACTTGAAAGGTAGTTATCATTTTTTTTATTGTTCATTATTTTTTCTTAAATTTTAAAATTAATTTTATTTATATTTATTTAAGTGCGCTGGGCAGCGCTGGTCATTTCTGTAGTTTCCAATAGGGACAGGGACTGATGCACATGTATAACGCTTTCTATAGACCATTTGTGATGCTATATAAATAAGCAATAATAATAATGTGTTGATGTGTGTGTGTCTTTTCTAAGCATACAAAATAAAGCAAAAACATCCTCATATTCCTGCAGGGGAAATAAAATCACAACCTAACTAACCTGGGCTGTTATAATGGAAAAGAAAAATAGAAGTGTCCTTGACATACTACCTTGGCTTTGTTGCAGCTAACATACACAATGTTCTCTTTATGTTATAAAAGCAACAAGTTACCATCATCCCTGCAGAAATCTATGTATGCCACAACAAAGATGGCCGCACGGGTCAGACGTGCAACGCTAGAGCGCGGAGCATGCGCACTAGACAGGGCCGGGGCTGGAATACAAGATGGCGGCCCCGGCGGGGAGGGAGAGGCGGAGGCGGGATAGCAGTGAACGGACAGGAGTCAGTGACGGAGATTGCCTCGGCCCCAGGTGAGGCTCCCGGGGCGTCCCACGGCCTGACACCCGAACCGTCCGGTGCCGCAAGGGCCCGAGCTCCCTGTAGACCCAGCCCCCACCCCCAGCACGCCCCAACAACCCCGCAAAACAACTGCAATCCCTGAGCCGCCAGCGCAGCTCCCATCGCCATCTTAGAACCGCCTGGGGAGCGCGCACTGTGGGGGCGCGAGCACGGAAGGGATGAGCGCGCCAAAACGAGAGGGAAAAGCGAATAATAATAATAATGATAATAAATCTGAATAAATAAAATCTTCAGCGAGGGTGGGTGTGTGCAGGTCTATATGGAGGTGTGCTGGCTGTGTGTGTATGTGTGTGCATGGCTGAGGGTGCACAGGACACGTAGTGGTGCGGGGGGCATCATGCTATGCACATACATGGCGCTCTGTGTTCGTCCCGGGGTTATCAGCACTGTGTGCACGGAGAGGGACAGCCGAGCTGTGCTGTAGATTGGGGTACACTGCGTCTGACTGTATGCGCAGTACTGTGTATGGATGGAGGAGTGGTCTGTATGTGTTCGCACTGAGTGCTCCATTCTGTGGAGTCTGTTGATCATAACAATGTGTCCGAATATTACTTATAATACAAGGTACCGTGATGTATGCATCATTACAAGTCGGTTTACACATGATTGCATCATATCCAAACACAGCAGCAAAATAACCAAACATTAGCGTGTTGTAGAGGTCTTCATGCTGCAGAAATGCTAGAAACCCTGGACCTGTGTAGTGCATGATGTAGCTGCAAAATCATTTCATTAAACAGGAGCAGCACTGTATAATCCCTCATCATATTCCGCAACACGTTTCTGATAGGCATGGTATGTGCTTGCCTATGCACCAATAGGGTTTTACGTAGTCCTATAAATGACATCAGTTTTAATTACATTATTATATGTCAATATTGACCAAGGAAAGATGATTTCATATCAGCAGCTCAATACTACATGTAGTAGCTTGTTGAGCATTATCAATAAAAGAAGCTACATTTTTGCAGAAATTAAGTTCTATGTAAATTATGGAGGACAGCTTTCAGATTATTGAATAAGGCCATTAGACAAATGTGTGCACAGCAGCCACACTGCTACATACATACGTGTGTGTACATTTCCACAGCATATACACACACACACAATATATATCATTATATCATACTTATTACTAGTGAAAATCCCCTTCATACAACACTTTGAGTTACATATAATCATGTTTCAATTTTGCATTGATAGTTTGTCCTTGCAAAGATGGCCCTTGATAACCATGGAAACACTCAGGAAGATGCCGCCTTGATCAGTCTGTCCCCAAGTACATCGAGCTCACCTCGACCTCCCCGTCCCCTGTCTGACCTGCCAGGTAATGCATTGCCTTCTAGAGGGTTTGGCTATGCAATGTATATATTTGGTGCAAATAACTCCTATCTCTCTCCAGATGAGCTTATACAAGCTGGATGGGAGAAGTGCTGGAGTAAGAGGGAGAGTCGCCCTTATTACTTCAATCGTTTCACCAATCAGTCGCTGTGGGAGATGCCCGTCCTGGGTCAGCATGATGTCATTGTGAGTACCAGGAACTCTTATGACACAATGCTAAATATATTGCATTTAAATAGCATCCTTATGGTTTCTGACGGAACCTCAAGTTTCACCAGTGGTACATAAACACATTTTGGATCTTGGGAAATTTATTTTTCAAACTGCTGCCCTGTATACTCATCAATATAAAGCTTATTATTATAAGATTATAGTATAATGACCCTTTTAGATTGGGCTGGATAGAGTCTTAAATTACCCTTTCTGCCAGCAGCCATAAATCGGAGATAGAAACCTTAATTACTTGCTGATAATTGATATCACCATTTTCCATAATGGCCAAGAGCTAGTATCATATATAACGACAATAATCAACACAGGATAGATTATACATTTAAATTTACTCTATAGTTTGGGGGTAATAGTCCTTGCTGGTTGTTATGTCGACAGTCAGAATGTTGACAGATCAAAATGTCGACAGTTGAGTGTCATGTTAGTATGATAAATATATATTATGTTTCTGATTTTTTTTGTTTAGCTTTTTACAAGTGGCCTGAATTACATTATGTTTACAGATGTTGCAAACAAATACTGACATAATACTCAACTGTCGGCATTTTGATCTGTCTACGATTTCACACCAGACCTTTAGTAATTTTTTTTTACTAAGCCACCTGGTATTCCTATTTTCGAATTTATTTTAAAGTTTTTACTGTTATTGTTTTTTTCATTATTTATAGCTAAGATTTAGGATATCCTTATGTTATCGCAAACATTTTGAAATACTTATACTGTGTAAGACTCTGCTGCCCTAGATGGAAAGCCCTTGTGTTCAAATTCCCCCTCCCCCACATTCCTTCTTTGCTCCAAGCTATTCCATTTTTACATACTTTATTCTGGGTACACACTGGAGCTTTTTCAACAGATAATCTTTCCAATCTCACAACCAAAAGGCCGTTTCCCCAGATATATGACCAGTGTGTACTGTCAAAAGATGCTCAAAAATCTTTTGAAACAGTCTGTGATCTTTTGGAGCTGCTAATATGCCAGATCAAGCATGGAAAAATATCTTTTGATTTTTGCAATTAGGTCTATGAGGAGGAGATCTTTGGACAGTACACACTGGTAAGATATCAGGTGAAACAGTCATGTGATTGTGTGATGGGAAGATTATGTGCTGAAAAGCCCCAGTGTGTGCCCTGCTTTAGTCTGTGACACAGGTCATGCACCATTTTAGTTGCCCTTCCATGCACAACCTCTAAAGTATTGATGACCTCCTGGAGATATTGGCCTGAGCCAGAGGTGAGTGTACGCCAGCTGATGATACGTTTCACTGTGTGCATGCTTAGAACTTAATAGCACACAGTCATGGCCGATACAGATCTAAGCAGCTCGAGCTACGGCGTCGAGATATAGTCCATGTACAATATTATTATTAATAATAATGCATGTTTATATGGCACCACAAATTGTCTGCAGCAGTTTACAGTGAACATTAAACATTCACAGCAGTCCCTAACCCTGTTGGACTAAGGTCCCTAACACATACACAGACTATGGTTAATTTAGTCCACAGCCAATGATGTATTTGGCATGTGGGAGGAAATCCACACAGACACACAGATAAGGCCTAGTCCTGGAATTGAACTCATGACCTCAGTGCTGTGAGACACAAGAGCCACTGTGCTGCCTCAAGAAATCAGTCATGGAAGGTCAGTAAGGGTGTTCCCAATGATTGCTGTAAGCAACTGCATCCAATCCAGAGCAGAGCACTGATGGGGATAAAGGACTGTTTACGACCAAACATTTGCACCAGCCACAGGTCATGTCACAGGGGGCTGACCTTCCGTGACTCTTATGTTAGGATGTGACACTTCAAACGAATTAAAAAGGGTCATAAATCACTGGCAAGGTGCTGTACATGTGTGACGTCATTTCTACAAACAGGAAGAAAAAAATAATGGATTCATGTTTTTTTTTTTATAAAAAATATTGTTTTCTGTTAATTTCTGATGTTTACAAAGGCGATTACCGTGTACCACTCTTTGCAACGTATTTGGGCAAGTGTGCCGGTGCACCTCGTGCCGTAATTGCTTGCAATCCAAAGGCACTGTATACAAAGATGTATACAGCCTGCTCCACTTTTACTAAGGCATCTATGGTACATATGCTGTGTTCTTACGTACTTCGTCAGTACGGCCAGCGTAGCTCATAAGCACTCCCCCTGTCCCTGCATACTTACCCACTGTTACACCGACTGAAGGCTACCTTAACTTCAGCCGGCGTAACAGTGGGTAATTACGCCGGGAAACACATCGTAACCCCTAATCCAGCCCTCCCTTCCTAATTCCCCCCCCCCCGCCCAGCTTCCGTAACTATAGCGTAGTTGTAGCATAGCAGTAGTTACGGCCGCTAGATCCATGACTCACAGAGCCATGGATTATACCGGGCAAGATATGCCTGGCGCATGCGCAGAACCACATTTCTGCCGTTCTCACGCATACGGCGGCCGTAGGTCTGGATCAGCCCCATTGTCTCAAGATCTGAACACAGTAAATGTGACTTATTCTCCTTAGCCTGTTATGTAACAAAATCACCAGTCAAACAAAGAGAATACAACTAATAATGGTCAATAACAGACCCTTCAACATAACCCCTTCCATTAGATACACAATATTCCGCTCCTGAGCGTCCAACTTTCACTCACCTGAACTTCATGAATTAACGGATGTTTAAAAAACATTTTTCTCTTTATTAAAGGTGGTTTCCATAGTAACAGACAGTTGGAAGCTCAGGAGCAGAGCATTGTGTACCTAATGGAATGGATTATGTTGGAGGGTCTGTAATAGTACAGAAATGTAGGGTAGCATGGTGGCTCAGTGAGTAGCATTTGTGTCTCACAGCACAGGTTGATTCCCGGACTAGGCCATATCTGTGTGGAGTTCTTCCCATGTCTGTGTGGGTTCCCTTTGGGTGCTCCAGGTTTCCTCCTACACTCCCAAAAGGAGGTTGGCTCCTGAATAAATTAGTCCTAGTTTGTGTGTGTGTTAGGGAGCTTAGAATTTAGCTCCAATGGGGAAGGAGCTAATGAGAATGTGAAACCGGTTAATAAATAATAAATGTGACACAATACAAGCAACAATAATAAAAATAAGAGCAAATAAAAGTTATTGTCCCTGTATGTTCTGATACCTTTCTATAATACTGATATTTGGTTTCTTGAAGGGAGTATAAAACTAACCCAGTATTCCCCCATTAAGCAATTATGCATCACTCCATTTAGTGCATTGTCTAAAATTTCTTTTATCATTTATAAATCCTTATCTACTAATTCTTAGATTAACCAGCTGCTATTCTTTTATAATCAGAATGTTACATGATTATCATTGTACACTTCATGCAAATGTAAATACAATTATATTCAACTCCCCTTGCAACAACCCCCCCACCCGAAAAAAAACAATACCAAATCTGCTAGAAACCCTGCGTGTTATAACGTGTAATGGGCCAAGACAATATGCTTTCAGTAAAGAGGCACTCTTGTAACTGCAGCTAATTTGCGTTTATAGCTGGGAGTGTCTTCAAGATAAGCCTGTATATTTGTGTGACCTACACAATGCAAGCTCACTCTGCAGTGTACACGATAGAATCCCTCCATATATTGTTAAACCTTAACCAGGGTTAAGACACATTTCTCTAACAAAATGGGCCCGGACTGGTGTTTGCAGTACTGATAAGGTAAGATATTTATTTCTGCAGGCGTTACATCTAGTGGGTATATACATGTGCATTTTACTGCAGATCTACAAAATCACAATTTTCCATTGATTTTGCGGATTGTGTTTAAAAGGACATCATACTTAAAGCCAAACCCATTGTGTGGGAAAAACATTCTATTTTTTCTAATTGCATAAAAAAAAAATGTTAAATGTAAAACAATCAAATTTGATTTGATTTCTGCGGTGCTCTCCTTATTGGCCTCCCACAATATAAAGTTACAGTCTATATTGCATGCAGAAGCTAGATTGATTTTCCTTGCAAAATGCTCTTCTTTAGCTTCCCCTCTCTGTCACTTTTTATATTTGTTGCCTGTATTTTACAGAATTAAATACACAATTCTTTTGCTAACATACAAAGCCATCAACAAGACTGCACCTGCATACTTATCCTCACTCATCTCAAGATGTTTCGCAGCACGCTCTCTCAGATCTTCACAAGGTCTACAACTCTCTTTTACACTTCATGATACATGATCTGATTCCCGGTTACAGGACTTCTCCCGGGCTGCACCCACTCTGTGGAATAAGCTTCTTCACCCGTTAAGACTATCCTCTACTCTTCAAACTTTAAAATTCTCCCTTGAAGCTCTTCAGACACTTTTACCAAATTCCTTCACCTACTTAACCTTTGTTTACAAACTACCTTATTTACAAACACTTTGCTATCTAAATTCCCTTTCTGTATGATCGACATGAACTTACACACTTACTATTTCAGTACTAAAATTATACTCTGCTACTAAAGCTGGCCCATGCACTGGGACGATTATCGATCCCAGCAGGGAGTGGCCTGATAAACGGGACGATTTCCCGCAAGGCTCAGTTCCTGTTATCGGCAACATACATCTCTCCTGCTAGCTATGGGCTAGGGTGGTGTGGGGTTTTTGGGAATTGTTTTGTTTTTATTGTTTTGGTTTTGTACATGTTTTTCATTGTACTGTAAAATGCAGAAATAAACACAATTAAAAAAAAATACATTCTGTTTATATTTTCAATAATCTTTCATGTTGTTAAAACATTGGGGTCTATTTTCATGCAGTAATGCCCATTTTCATGTTAATATGGGCATAATCACATGAAAATGAAGTTTTTTGTTATTTAGAAACAATGGCTCACCATGGAATATAGCAGTTTCATGCGCAGCGTTTTTCATCCCGGGACTTAAAATGTTCTCAGTTGCGCAAGTTGCATATGAATGAGAAGTCCTGTGATGACCTGACAGACCATCGCGGGACCTCACAGGAGGGGTGAGTATTTGTAATCACTGTGAATGAAGCTGACAGGCTCACAGTGCAAGATAAGCCAGCCTGATGCAGCTTCGTTAACATGGAAACGACCAGGTAAGTAAACAGACCCCATTGTTTTAAAAGGTATAACACTAAAGGTGTCCATACACTGTGATGATTATCGGTCCCAGCAGAGGTGGCCCAATAAATGGGATGATTTCCCACAAGATAAATGTCCTGTTATCGGCACCATACACCTCCTGTGCTGGGACCGATAATCCTAGCAGAAGAGGGAGGGAGGCAGGGCTCTCTATGGCGCTGCTGCAGAGCTATGTACAAAGCTGCTCTGTCAGCTTAGAAGTCTACCTTCAAAGCTGTCAGAGCAGCATAGTGCATAGATCTGCAGCAGCGGCTATTGCAGGGAGTAGTACAGAGAGGGATCAGCCGAATAAGTGCTGTGTGAAGGTATGATTCAGAGCTGACAGAGCAGCTTTGTACATAGATATGGAGCAGCATATATTGCAGGGATAGGGAGCCATTCAGCTTATTCAACTTTCGAAAAGAAAAATAATCGTACCTGAGCGTTTCGGGTGCGTTTATTTGGCGTTTCAGAAAACAATCTTGGCCATACAATATAGCGATTATTTGCCCGATCACCCGATAATCGCTCTAGTGTATGGACACCTTAATATATATTTCAAAGTATCAATGCATGAAATCTATACTACTTATACAGCCCCACCTTGCTAACTGAGATATAATGAAGATTATAATTAAGTAAAGAAATCTGAATGAATAATGGAGAATCCATGAAGTGTAGTATATATTTCATCTGGTACTAATATATATTAATGTTTTTCCTTTTTTTTTATATTTTTAACAAAACTTAAAGATTATTGAACATATCCACGGAATGTATTTTTTTATTATATTAAATATTTGTTTATAAACATATAAACTTCTTAAAAGAAGATTTAGACAGTGTCTACGACAAGTGCTATTCTTTCTTATTTAATCCCTCATACGAGGTATGTATATAAAATAACGAGACTGTGATTCCACCTAGTAACATGTGGCAGAATGGGTTCCAGAAGGCACAACAGTTACCAGCATTGGGCCGGATCCAGAACTACGTCCGTCTTCCATAGACTGACGTAGTTCAATAAACAGTAGCTACTGCGCATGTCTAAAAGACCGCATATACACAATCTACGTATCGAAACGATACGCAGATTACGTACAATAGCTACTACGCATGCACAGTAGCTACTGTTTATTGAACTGGAGTTCTGGATCCGGCCCATTATTATTACAGTTACCAGCATTATTATAACAGTTACCGGCATTATTATAACAGTTACCAGCATTATTATAAGGAAGTTGTGAAAAAGCTGAGAGAAAGAGTCAGAAAGAAATGGCCGCAACTGTGGAAAAATGGTTTCATTCTTCACCAGGACAATGCGCCTGCTCACACAGAACTTTCTGTGACCAACAATCACATTACTACACTTGAACATCCTCCATATTCACTCGATTTAGCACCTTGTGACTTTTATCTTTTCCCAAAAGTTAAATCAGTGCTTAAAGGGACACATTTTGGGTCAGTTGAAGAAAACGGCAGATATGTTGACACAAGTGACAGAGATTGATTTGCTCCGTGCCTTCCACCAGTGGAAAACAAGACCAGAGCGATGTATTAGTGCACATGGGGAGTATATTGAAGGGGACAAGCATTACATTTGTAATACCAATAAATAAAAGTGAGTTATTTAATCAGTCTCATTATTTAATAGACATACCTCGTACATATACCCCTGAAGTAGCTGTTGATGTCAGCTCACACATGCCCTATGACAGTTCTCCATGTGCCCCAATAGTTTTAGATGTACCCTATTAAGTTGACCATGTTTTTTCTTCCCTCCACTAAACTCAGGGGTTCAGCTAGTCCCAGGTCTACGATGCTGTAACTACCTGTCAGGTCTCCGGGCTGTAAAGGGGCTTCCCCCAATCCGCATCCCTGGCTTTTTGACACTGCTGCGCCTGTCACACAACATGCAGAAAGCCTCTACAGCCCAGTGCCCCTGATCGCTTCCTTCACTGTGATCTTCTCATATAGGGATTAACAGTTTAACTGTGTATAGAAACTGATGAGAAAGTGTTCATTACACACAGCATGCAAAGCCAAAAAGGATATGACCCAAAGTAAAGAATGATGGTGATCTAAATAAATTGAAGCACAGTGGATGTAAACAAAAACTAAATCCTAGGAAAGCAACAGTTATTATCAGTATTGATGTGTTTCTTTTTCTGGCAGTCTGACCCACTGGGCCTTAATGCGGCTCCGGTTCCGGCAGAAGGAGGAATGCCAACAACTCCCAAGGATTCCATACCACGCAAGAGGAGGCTGTCGGAGGAGTTGGCAGTCATGGAAAGCACCAAGAAGTTGAAGGTAGAGGTTTACTAACAAGAACTGTTCGGTGTGATTATGTTCTCCAAGACTGACACCAACCGTTGTCTTACTAGGTGGAGTCTACTACTGTGACACCGTCACCTGTGCCCAGCTCTCCGGTCGTCCCAGGGGTGTCCCTGGAGGAAAAGCTATTTGCAACCCTGATAAAGCCCACAGAGTGAGTTGGATATTTTTGGGGATAATGAGGAATCAGATTATTTATAATAAATAAATAAATAAAAATGATGATAAGGGAAGGAAGTGAGTGTCAGTGTGTGAGGGAGCCAATAAAGAAAGAACTTCATTACTGTAGTATTACTTTGGTTTTTGTACGCTATGGAGAGTACAGAAGCCCATTGCATGTGATACATTATTAGACCTCAGTTGGTTCAGTACGATCGGTGCTTTGAAATATTTACACATATAAGGGGCCTGATTCAGACTTAAGAAGGAGCTTCAGTTAAGAGAGGAATTTACTCCTGGGCTAAACCATGTTGATTGCAGGGAAATCATATTTCATCTGTTGCAAACAGTATTAGAGTTGAAAAGTGGTGATTCCAAGCCCAAGTCTAAATAACAGTGTGATAGTAACGCTGGTCAGTATCTGTGTGCAGTAAGCAATTCTAAGCTATATCCCTTCATGCAAAGAATACAATTAACTTGACTCCTCCTGAAATCAGATTATACAAAGGTCAGATAACTGGCACTACTGAAACAAAACTGACAGGACCTCATCCCCACTATAGGGGAGGTGCGCAGAGGAATTAAGGTATAGGAATGTACAAACGTTAAGCAAAATAATGTCCAATGGACATTATCTGCAAACAGAAACCTCTAAGTGGCAATCAGGGTCTCTTATGATAGTCAATTAATTATTGTAAAAAATAGCCTTTATTAAGCAAAATAACTTGCAGTGTGAAATAACACCGATGAAAATAGGTTAAAAACAAAACTCAGTGATGTCAACCTAAATATTAAACAGTCACAACTTAGAGAATTCAATTTATTAGGACAGATGGGTTATATGTGGCAGCAAAGTATCTATTTCAGCCTCTCGTAATAAGTAAAGGTTGAAACTGAGGGGAGAAAATGATCTCATCTGCTGTTAGACTAGTATGTAATAATGTAACAATATGTATAGTAAATAACAGAGGGAGGGATAGTTGTGTTTTAAGTTAAATGTAAAATCTTAGGTTATATATTATACCGCTTTCACATCACCCTCCCAGAAAAACCCGGTATTTTGTACCCGGGACTTTTCTGGGAGCAGTGCCGTGTGTTTCACATGGCAGCGTTCTAAGTCCACCAAAAACCAGGGTTTTTGTGGAATTTTAACGATGAAGAACATGCTGATGCTTGTAGTGCTACAAACATCAGCATGCTCAGCGGCCCCTACCCTAAAAACACTAAACATTTAATGCCCCCCTTTAAAAAAAATCATCATTAAATACCGCTAATTAAAAAAAAAAATTACTGCTAATTGTTTAAAGTAAAAAAAATAATGAAAAGAGTTAACAGACTTACCGGCCCGGGGGTATTCAGGACACTGGCGGGCACTGCTTCTTCATCTTCATCCGGAGGGGCAGCGGAGAGCGCACCGGATCATCTCAGCCTGCCGCAGGACGTATAATGGAGCCTGCGGCAATCGCATTGACCCTAATGTGTATTGGTAACATTTAATCCCGGGGGATATACTGTGAGTTTGTGTTTGGCCTACATTGCATTCTACACCTTAAGGGTAGCCCTCGTCAGCCATGGTAGATAGTCCACCCTTCCTGTATGTAACAGATCATTTTCAGTATTGACCCATTTCTTAATAATTAGTAATTAGATTGGGGAGAGAGACCTGCAGGTTCTTCAGGATCAGGAGGGAGTCAGTTACATTTTATTCTTTGCATGCAGGGAGAATGTTTTTGTTTTGCTTATTAGACACACCAGCTTTAAGGTGCATACACACTATACAATTATCTGGCAGATATCTGAAAGATCTGGCAGTTGGAATGGAAATCTGGTAGTGGATGAGAGCAAATAGTATTTTCAGTTGCTCTCATTCATTACCACATTTTCATTCCAACAGCCAGATCTTTCAGATATCTGCCAGATAATTGTATAGTATGTATGCACCTTTACTTTTATTCTGTTATCTAGACTTGGACTAGGTTATATCACCTTTTAACTGTTTTCAACAGATTAAATTTGCCTCCCCTAAACTTATTCCCCTAGACTTACACGTGATGGTAGAAGACGGGTCAGGATCTCTGAGTAAGCTCACGCTTGTGGTTTACAAAGGAGCGATCCGTGTGCATTTTCTGCAGTATGATGGAAGTATATCATGGGCCATAAAGGATACAATACAAGTGTGAGTGTGATCAATATTAACGTCTTATTAATAGCTGTTTATTTACTTTCTCTCTAACAGTGTTTACTGGGATTTGGACATTCAGAGCAATGTCCTAATCAAGACACCCCCGCCCTCTCACGTGTTACCCCATCCGTCACAGTTTCTTCCCCCACACCCCGAGGTGGAGCTACTGCGCTCACAGCTCATCCTGAAACTGCGGCAACATTATCGGGAGCTTTGTCAGCAGAGGGAGGGTATGTACCTGTGCTAAGTCTCTATTCATGTACAGTCACTATTCTCATACTCATATGGTGTGATGTCAGCAGAGGGAGGGTATGTACCTGTGCTAAGCCTCTATTCATGTACAGTCACTATTCTCATAGTCATATGGTGTGATGTCAGCAGAGGGGGCTATGTACCTGTGCTAAGTCTCTATTCATGTACAGTCACTATTCTCATACTCATATGGTGTGCTCGGCCATGTCAGCAGAGGGGGGTATGTACCTGTGCTAAGCCTCTATTCATGTACAGTCACTATTCTCATAGTCATATGGTGTGATGTCAGCAGAGGGGGCTATGTACCTGTGCTAAGTCTCTATTCATGTACAGTCACTATTCTCATACTCATATGGTGTGCTCTGCCATGTCAGCAGAGGGAGGGTATGTACCTGTGCTAAGTCTCTATTCATGTACAGTCACTATTCTCATACTCATATGGTGTGATGTCAGCAGAGGGAGGGTATGTACCTGTGCTAAGTCTCTATTCATGTACAGTCACTATTCTCATACTCATATGGTGTGCTCTGCCATGTCAGCAGAGGGAGGGTATGTACCTGTGCTAAGCCTCTATTCATGTACAGTCACTATTCTCATACTCATATGGTGTGCTCGGCCATGTCAGCAGAGGGGGGTATGTACCTGTGCTAAGCCTCTATTCATGTACAGTCACTATTCTCATACTCATATGGTGTGCTCGGCCATGTCAGCAGAGGGGGGTATGTACCTGTGCTAAGCCTCTATTCATGTACAGTCACTATTCTCATACTCATATGGTGTGATGTCAGCAGAGGGAGGGTATGTACCTGTGCTAAGTCTCTATTCATGTACAGTCACTATTCTCATACTCATATGGTGTGCTCGGCCATGTCAGCAGAGGGGGGTATGTACCTGTGCTAAGCCTCTATTCATGTACAGTCACTATTCTCATACTCATATGGTGTGATGTCAGCAGAGGGAGGGTATGTACCTGTGCTAAGTCTCTATTCATGTACAGTCACTATTCTCATACTCATATGGTGTGCTCGGCCATGTCAGCAGAGGGGGGTATGTACCTGTGCTAAGCCTCTATTCATGTACAGTCACTATTCTCATACTCATATGGTGTGCTCTGCCATGTCAGCAGAGGGAGGGTATGTACCTGTGCTAAGTCTCTATTCATGTACAGTCACTATTCTCATACTCATATGGTGTGCTCGGCCATGTCAGCAGAGGGGGGTATGTACCTGTGCTAAGCCTCTATTCATGTACAGTCACTATTCTCATACTCATATGGTGTGCTCGGCCATGTCAGCAGAGGGGGGTATGTACCTGTGCTAAGCCTCTATTCATGTACAGTCACTATTCTCATACTCATATGGTGTGCTCGGCCATGTCAGCAGAGGGGGGTATGTACCTGTGCTAAGCCTCTATTCATGTACAGTCACTATTCTCATACTCATATGGTGTGATGTCAGCAGAGGGAGGGTATGTACCTGTGCTAAGTCTCTATTCATGTACAGTCACTATTCTCATACTCATATGGTGTGCTCGGCCATGTCAGCAGAGGGGGGTATGTACCTGTGCTAAGCCTCTATTCATGTACAGTCACTATTCTCATACTCATATGGTGTGCTCGGCCATGTCAGCAGAGGGGGGTATGTACCTGTGCTAAGCCTCTATTCATGTACAGTCACTATTCTCATACTCATATGGTGTGCTCGGCCATGTCAGCAGAGGGGGGTATGTACCTGTGCTAAGCCTCTATTCATGTACAGTCACTATTCTCATACTCATATGGTGTGATGTCAGCAGAGGGAGGGTATGTACCTGTGCTAAGTCTCTATTCATGTACAGTCACTATTCTCATACTCATATGGTGTGCTCGGCCATGTCAGCAGAGGGGGGTATGTACCTGTGCTAAGCCTCTATTCATGTACAGTCACTATTCTCATACTCATATGGTGTGCTCGGCCATGTCAGCAGAGGGGGGTATGTACCTGTGCTAAGCCTCTATTCATGTACAGTCACTATTCTCATACTCATATGGTGTGCTCGGCCATGTCAGCAGAGGGGGGTATGTACCTGTGCTAAGCCTCTATTCATGTACAGTCACTATTCTCATACTCATATGGTGTGATGTCAGCAGAGGGAGGGTATGTACCTGTGCTAAGTCTCTATTCATGTACAGTCACTATTCTCATACTCATATGGTGTGCTCGGCCATGTCAGCAGAGGGGGGTATGTACCTGTGCTAAGCCTCTATTCATGTACAGTCACTATTCTCATACTCATATGGTGTGCTCGGCCATGTCAGCAGAGGGGGGTATGTACCTGTGCTAAGCCTCTATTCATGTACAGTCACTATTCTCATACTCATATGGTGTGCTCGGCCATGTCAGCAGAGGGGGGTATGTACCTGTGCTAAGCCTCTATTCATGTACAGTCACTATTCTCATACTCATATGGTGTGATGTCAGCAGAGGGAGGGTATGTACCTGTGCTAAGTCTCTATTCATGTACAGTCACTATTCTCATACTCATATGGTGTGCTCGGCCATGTCAGCAGAGGGGGGTATGTACCTGTGCTAAGCCTCTATTCATGTACAGTCACTATTCTCATACTCATATGGTGTGCTCGGCCATGTCAGCAGAGGGGGGTATGTACCTGTGCTAAGCCTCTATTCATGTACAGTCACTATTCTCATACTCATATGGTGTGCTCGGCCATGTCAGCAGAGGGGGGTATGTACCTGTGCTAAGCCTCTATTCATGTACAGTCACTATTCTCATACTCATATGGTGTGATGTCAGCAGAGGGAGGGTATGTACCTGTGCTAAGTCTCTATTCATGTACAGTCACTATTCTCATACTCATATGGTGTGCTCGGCCATGTCAGCAGAGGGGGGTATGTACCTGTGCTAAGCCTCTATTCATGTACAGTCACTATTCTCATACTCATATGGTGTGCTCGGCCATGTCAGCAGAGGGGGGTATGTACCTGTGCTAAGCCTCTATTCATGTACAGTCACTATTCTCATACTCATATGGTGTGCTCGGCCATGTCAGCAGAGGGGGGTATGTACCTGTGCTAAGCCTCTATTCATGTACAGTCACTATTCTCATACTCATATGGTGTGATGTCAGCAGAGGGAGGGTATGTACCTGTGCTAAGTCTCTATTCATGTACAGTCACTATTCTCATACTCATATGGTGTGCTCGGCCATGTCAGCAGAGGGGGGTATGTACCTGTGCTAAGCCTCTATTCATGTACAGTCACTATTCTCATACTCATATGGTGTGCTCGGCCATGTCAGCAGAGGGGGGTATGTACCTGTGCTAAGCCTCTATTCATGTACAGTCACTATTCTCATACTCATATGGTGTGCTCGGCCATGTCAGCAGAGGGGGGTATGTACCTGTGCTAAGCCTCTATTCATGTACAGTCACTATTCTCATACTCATATGGTGTGATGTCAGCAGAGGGAGGGTATGTACCTGTGCTAAGTCTCTATTCATGTACAGTCACTATTCTCATACTCATATGGTGTGCTCGGCCATGTCAGCAGAGGGGGGTATGTACCTGTGCTAAGCCTCTATTCATGTACAGTCACTATTCTCATACTCATATGGTGTGCTCGGCCATGTCAGCAGAGGGGGGTATGTACCTGTGCTAAGCCTCTATTCATGTACAGTCACTATTCTCATACTCATATGGTGTGCTCGGCCATGTCAGCAGAGGGGGGTATGTACCTGTGCTAAGCCTCTATTCATGTACAGTCACTATTCTCATACTCATATGGTGTGATGTCAGCAGAGGGAGGGTATGTACCTGTGCTAAGTCTCTATTCATGTACAGTCACTATTCTCATACTCATATGGTGTGCTCGGCCATGTCAGCAGAGGGGGGTATGTACCTGTGCTAAGCCTCTATTCATGTACAGTCACTATTCTCATACTCATATGGTGTGCTCGGCCATGTCAGCAGAGGGGGGTATGTACCTGTGCTAAGCCTCTATTCATGTACAGTCACTATTCTCATACTCATATGGTGTGCTCGGCCATGTCAGCAGAGGGGGGTATGTACCTGTGCTAAGCCTCTATTCATGTACAGTCACTATTCTCATACTCATATGGTGTGATGTCAGCAGAGGGAGGGTATGTACCTGTGCTAAGTCTCTATTCATGTACAGTCACTATTCTCATACTCATATGGTGTGCTCGGCCATGTCAGCAGAGGGGGGTATGTACCTGTGCTAAGCCTCTATTCATGTACAGTCACTATTCTCATACTCATATGGTGTGCTCGGCCATGTCAGCAGAGGGGGGTATGTACCTGTGCTAAGCCTCTATTCATGTACAGTCACTATTCTCATACTCATATGGTGTGCTCGGCCATGTCAGCAGAGGGGGGTATGTACCTGTGCTAAGCCTCTATTCATGTACAGTCACTATTCTCATACTCATATGGTGTGATGTCAGCAGAGGGAGGGTATGTACCTGTGCTAAGTCTCTATTCATGTACAGTCACTATTCTCATACTCATATGGTGTGCTCGGCCATGTCAGCAGAGGGGGGTATGTACCTGTGCTAAGCCTCTATTCATGTACAGTCACTATTCTCATACTCATATGGTGTGCTCGGCCATGTCAGCAGAGGGGGGTATGTACCTGTGCTAAGCCTCTATTCATGTACAGTCACTATTCTCATACTCATATGGTGTGCTCGGCCATGTCAGCAGAGGGGGGTATGTACCTGTGCTAAGCCTCTATTCATGTACAGTCACTATTCTCATACTCATATGGTGTGATGTCAGCAGAGGGAGGGTATGTACCTGTGCTAAGTCTCTATTCATGTACAGTCACTATTCTCATACTCATATGGTGTGCTCGGCCATGTCAGCAGAGGGGGGTATGTACCTGTGCTAAGCCTCTATTCATGTACAGTCACTATTCTCATACTCATATGGTGTGCTCGGCCATGTCAGCAGAGGGGGGTATGTACCTGTGCTAAGCCTCTATTCATGTACAGTCACTATTCTCATACTCATATGGTGTGCTCGGCCATGTCAGCAGAGGGGGGTATGTACCTGTGCTAAGCCTCTATTCATGTACAGTCACTATTCTCATACTCATATGGTGTGATGTCAGCAGAGGGAGGGTATGTACCTGTGCTAAGTCTCTATTCATGTACAGTCACTATTCTCATACTCATATGGTGTGCTCGGCCATGTCAGCAGAGGGGGGTATGTACCTGTGCTAAGCCTCTATTCATGTACAGTCACTATTCTCATACTCATATGGTGTGCTCGGCCATGTCAGCAGAGGGGGGTATGTACCTGTGCTAAGCCTCTATTCATGTACAGTCACTATTCTCATACTCATATGGTGTGCTCGGCCATGTCAGCAGAGGGGGGTATGTACCTGTGCTAAGCCTCTATTCATGTACAGTCACTATTCTCATACTCATATGGTGTGATGTCAGCAGAGGGAGGGTATGTACCTGTGCTAAGTCTCTATTCATGTACAGTCACTATTCTCATACTCATATGGTGTGCTCGGCCATGTCAGCAGAGGGGGGTATGTACCTGTGCTAAGCCTCTATTCATGTACAGTCACTATTCTCATACTCATATGGTGTGCTCGGCCATGTCAGCAGAGGGGGGTATGTACCTGTGCTAAGCCTCTATTCATGTACAGTCACTATTCTCATACTCATATGGTGTGCTCGGCCATGTCAGCAGAGGGGGGTATGTACCTGTGCTAAGCCTCTATTCATGTACAGTCACTATTCTCATACTCATATGGTGTGATGTCAGCAGAGGGAGGGTATGTACCTGTGCTAAGTCTCTATTCATGTACAGTCACTATTCTCATACTCATATGGTGTGCTCGGCCATGTCAGCAGAGGGGGGTATGTACCTGTGCTAAGCCTCTATTCATGTACAGTCACTATTCTCATACTCATATGGTGTGCTCGGCCATGTCAGCAGAGGGGGGTATGTACCTGTGCTAAGCCTCTATTCATGTACAGTCACTATTCTCATACTCATATGGTGTGCTCGGCCATGTCAGCAGAGGGGGGTATGTACCTGTGCTAAGCCTCTATTCATGTACAGTCACTATTCTCATACTCATATGGTGTGATGTCAGCAGAGGGAGGGTATGTACCTGTGCTAAGTCTCTATTCATGTACAGTCACTATTCTCATACTCATATGGTGTGCTCGGCCATGTCAGCAGAGGGGGGTATGTACCTGTGCTAAGCCTCTATTCATGTACAGTCACTATTCTCATACTCATATGGTGTGCTCGGCCATGTCAGCAGAGGGGGGTATGTACCTGTGCTAAGCCTCTATTCATGTACAGTCACTATTCTCATACTCATATGGTGTGCTCGGCCATGTCAGCAGAGGGGGGTATGTACCTGTGCTAAGCCTCTATTCATGTACAGTCACTATTCTCATACTCATATGGTGTGATGTCAGCAGAGGGAGGGTATGTACCTGTGCTAAGTAATATTATATTCAGCCACTCAAGTTCCTGTGTATAAAAACACTGTTTTTATTTATAGACTTCCCGCCAGGTCGTTTTGTGCAGATTGGGCTCTGAATTGTATTTTTATTTTGTCAGAATGATGGCATATAGTAGAAATTGTCATTTCTTTTTACAATTTTCTTCTGTCTCTAAGGGTCATTTCAATATCATGAAAGTATAAAATATTTATGATCAATTCAAATATTCAGCCACTCAAGTTCCTGTGTATAAAAACACTGTTTTTATTTATAGACTTCCCGCCAGGTCGTTTTGTGCAGATTGGGCTCTGAATTGTATTTTTATTTTGTCAGAATGATGGCATATAGTAGAACGTTTATTGTCATTTACGATCTGAGCACACAGAATAAGACCCATTCTCGGAGGCCTGGAATGAGTCCATTAATTTTAATAATCCCGACTTGCCAAGGACTTCTCTAAGGGGTCATCTAAAGATGGCCGCTACTTATGCCCCTTCATCTGTCCATTGATACAATACTTTTTTCTTTTTTTTTGTAAAACTGGCTATATAATGTCTTATGTAATCTAGAGAATCAAATACAAATAGATTACATTTTAATTTTAAGTTGCATTTTTACTTAAGTTAAACATTGCTTAACATAGTATCAGTGGGGATGTGGGCTAAAGGTGACTGGTGATTCCACTTCAGAGACTATCTGTTATTGCTGCAGAATTAAGGGAAATGTTTGACAGAATGTTAGTAGAAAAATGGACTGGATCCAGTCTTAAGTAAGTGCTTGAAATGAGTTACTCCTGGACTAAACCATGTTGATTTCAGGGGGAGTCAAGTTAATTGTATTGTTTTCATGCAGGGATATATCTTTGAATTGTTTACTGCACACAGATACTGACCAGCTTTACTATCACACTGTTACTTAGACTTGGGATAGGATATCACCTCTCAACACTAGTACTGTTTGCAACAGATGAAATATGGCTCCCCTGCAATCAACATGGTTTAGCCTAGGAGGAACTCATTTCAAGCACTTACTTAAGTCTGGATCCAGCCTATTGCTATTAATCCAATCCATATCTTACTTGTAACTAATTCTGTTAAGCTCCTAGAATTTCTGAACCTGCCTCTGCATTGCATAAAATGCCATTGTGTTTGTGGAATTGTCTCTTCCCTATTACTTTTAAACATGGGTCCACACCGCATGCACAGGGGACCCCACCGCCTCTGTCATCTATACCCTACTACTCCCCTGGCAGCTATAGATACAGAGCGACGGCCTGCTACAAGACATTAGCTACCTGAAGAGTAGTAGAGGCGTGGCTCAGCCAGACCCTCCACCTGTACAGATAGTGGCCGTTACTCCTCAGCAGCATCATACCCAGGTCCACAGCCCTGTTCGGGAGGGTGTCAGTGGAGAGTGCGGCTGGCGAATCAGTAATGTTAGAAGCATTGCTAGAACATTGATGCCTTGTTCACACCTCCATGTTTTTGTTGTATTCTGAATTATGACTAGATTCATTATCGCAATGTCTTATAGCAAAATAGTCCGAACATATTGTAACCAAAAGGATTTGCTTTTACATCAATGCTAGGTATTGACCCACCCCGGGAGTCGTTTAACCGCTGGATGCTGGAGAGGAAAGTGCTTGATCGAGGTCCTGACCCCCTCCTTCCCAGTGACTGCGAGCCGGCAGTGTCTCCATCCATGTTCCGAGAAATTATGAACGATGTCCCTATCAGGTGAGAGACAGACTCATGTGCGGATACTGTTACAATGGTTATTAGAGCTTCAGCTCTGAATATAGAGTAAGTGCTATGCTTCTGTTCTTCCTTAATCAAGGTGTCTTTTCTGTGGTAAGTTATTATGCTGTTATTAAGGGAGTCCATCACTTTTGTTTCAGGCTGTCTCGCATTAAGCACCGAGAGGAAGCGAAACGTCTACTCTTTAAATATGCAGAGGCTGCCAAGAGACTTATTGAATCGAGGTGAGACCCCTGTGACCAAGGTTAATGTTTCAATGCTCTGTCATGGTGTACACCAGGGCTCATCAGATCCCGGGCACCAGGTCACCATTCCAACTATAAATTTATACCTGGTTCGGATCACATGGAGAAGTTTGAGTGGCCAGGGGCAAGTAGGGCATAAGTGGTCATGGCAATCAATTTATCATTGGAGTAACTGTGGAGGACAGTTCTCCCCTACTCCCCCTGCTGGTAGAAAAGCTCCCTGCAGCGCAACACTAGTCACATTAGTGTTGCCTACTCACACACAGATGGGGCATAGTATAGATTAGATAGAGATATAGATATAGGTGGCGATAGAGGGACAGGTAGATGGCTGTTGAGAAACAAAAGACGGCTTTGTTATCACCGACTAAAATCTGTATCCTGCTAATTTTTTATATATTTTCACAGACATAAAATAGACCAAAATATCAAAAAATCCTTAAATACAAATGCAGTAATGTTGAAGTAACATTAGTAACCCAATATATAAGCATTGCTTCAGTAGTCATTTGATTGGCTTTTAATGCTTAGTGCAGACATTCCAAGTATTGTGAAAGGATATGTCAGCAATCTGCATTCTTACACTGAGGAACACATATATTGGCCGGGCTACAGAGATAACATGTTGCTCAATAGTTTAACACACACAGGTTGATCAGATCTGCCAGGGGACTTATAGAATGGGACACTTTAACCATGTGACCTAGACTTAACTTTATTAACAATCACATTAAACACTATAACCACATCAACTCCATCTGACAAATGTACCAGCACAACCCATAAACTACATATTCCAAAGGCAACAGCAACAAGTGTCATAATAAATGTTTTCTCTTTTGCCAGTTGCCAGATTTACTAAGCTGCGGGTTTGTAAAAGTGGAGCACCAATCAGATTCTAGCTGACATTCTCTAGTATGTAATAGGAAAGTGAGAACTAGAATGGGATTGGTTGCTATGGGCAACATCTCCACTTTTCCCTAACCCGCAGCTTAGTAAATCTGGCCCCATAATGGTGACCAGGGATAATAGTACCATATCACAGTGGGAAACAAGGTGCATGCTAGCTGTTGCTGTGTCAGACTTCTTGTTTGGTCACAGCTTCAGTGCTGCCTGTAAAATAAATCCCATCACTCTTTCCCTTTCCAGGAGAGCCTCCTCTGACATCAGAAAGGTGGTGAAGTGGAACGTGGAGGACACCTTCAGCTGGCTGCGGAGAGACCACCTAGCAACCAAGGAAGATTACATGGTTAGCCCCGTTCCTAACACTACTGTGCTATTCCTAACCACAACAGGAACATGTTTGATGCATGTATTTATTTAGCCTTGTGGCCAGGGAAACAGTCTGTCCTCTGAGCTTACGGTCACTTTTATTCATCTAAGTACTGATAAAAGTCAGAGTTGTTCCAATATTCTGTGAAAACTCGCCATGGTCCGGATTCAGTTATGTAGTCTATGTCTTACGTACGCTGTTTTAAGAATTGAGCTACTGCGCATGCATAGCAGCTTATTTACGCTATCTACGTACCATTTCTGTACCATGTCTTTAGACCGCGCTTACGCAATCTACGTACAGAAATGGTACATAGATAGCGTAATAAGCTACGACGCATGCGTGGTAGCCTAATTCTTAAAACAACGTACGTAAGAAGAGAACTACGTAACTGTGACTCCGGACCCCTGCCCCTTTACTGGTTACCAGCCTGCAAATAATAAGGACAATGACTGTTCTTTCTGCCCCAGGATCGCTTGGAGCACCTGCGCAGACAGTGTGGCCCCCATATGATAGCTGTGGCACGGGACTCGGTAGAAGGAATATGTAGCAAAATCTATCACTTCTCCCAGGACTATGCCAAGAGGATCCGGGAGAAGCATCTGGCAATGCTGCGTGAGGCCAACATAGCAGGTAAATGACACGCATGAGCCTTACACTATGCAATAATCAGGGATATATGTGACATATTATAGTGTATAGATGCAACACGTGTGAAGTTTATTCCACGAGTGAAAGACTATCCAGGAACCTGGTTGAGTTACATAGAAACATAGAAAGTGACGGCAGATAAGAGCCACATGGCCCATCCAGTCTGCCCATTTGTTTATTGAAAACTATACTGACCCTAGACTCTATTTACCCTCAATTTGGGTTTCAATTTAGGATACCCTTATATTTATCCCAAGCATGTTTAAATTGCTCTACTGTATTGGCCTCAACCACCTCAGATGGGAGAATATTCCACTTATCTATCACCCTTTCAGTGAAGTAATTTTTCCGCACATTTCCTTTGAATCTACCACCCTCCAGTTTATATTCATGCCCTCGTGTTCTATTACACCTTTTCTTTTGAAAAATGCCCCCTCCTCTAGCCGGTCACAACCCTTGATGTATGTGAAAGCTGCTATCATGTCCCCCCTCTCCCTTCTCTGCTCCAAGCTATACATGTTTAGTTCCTCTAGCCTTTCTTGGTATGGTGTGTGACAAAGGCCATGCACCATTTTAGTTGCTCTTCTTTGCACATTCTCCAATGTATTTATGTCTTTCTGGAGATATGGCCTCCAGAACTGAACGCAGTATTCTAGGTGAGGGCGTACCAATGATTTATAAAGGGGCATCACTACTTCTCTCTTTCTGCTACTTAGTTGTTCTAGAAATGGAAGAGACCAGTAAAGGTGTACAGGGGGACTTATAACTTCCTGCACTTGTGATGTAGTAGATTGTACAGATCCCCAACATTAAAAGAAGAGAAAGCCGCGCTTGTATCCTCCACTAAAGAAAGCGACGTAAAATATAATAATAAGTGGTAAATATAGAAACTCATTTATTAGTACATAGTTTACATATAAAACAAATATCAGTATAAAAAAGCTGTGTAAAAAAAAAAAAGAGCAATTCCTTGCAATAAGTCAAAAGTAAAAGTAAATTCTCGTGAGATAAATTGACGTGAGATAAATACTCCTGGAATGCCAATCACACACGCTCCAATATTAGAAAACAACAGGTATTTGTGTCCACAGGGAAACATCTCTACTCTACATGAAAAGAGGTCCAAACGGCTGATGCAATGCAAAACCGCTCTATATGATAACGAAATGTTACGTAGATAGCGTAAAAGAGTTACCACGCATGCGCAGTAGCGCTAAACGTAAAAGAACGCTTGTAAAATGAAAAATTCGGGACTGAGAGTCCGGGCCATTATCTTGAAGGAATCACTTTTCTGATTATGCTTTTCAAAAATGTTTTGAAACACTATGTTGTAAGAAAACCTTTTTCAGTATTATGTTCCCTAAATCTGTCTTTCAGAGAGTGTGTGTGGTGGTCCCCACGTATTGCAGACCACACCCACACTAAAGGACATACACCACAAACGGAGATTCACAGTTAATGAACTTTTAAAATAAATGATATTTTTTATTACTAAACGAAACAACAGCAGAAGCTCTATTTCCAATAAATTTGTCTGTCAAACACGTTATTTGATTACAACGGACTAATATCGTAAAACGTTTTTTTCATTGCATCAGCCGTTCGGACCCGTTTTAGTGTACACAGAGATGTTTCCCTGTTGTTTTCTAATATTAGGGCAGGGGTAATTGGAAATACAGGAGTATTTATCTCACATCAATAAGGACTTCAGTCTCTATTGAATTTCACCTTTAAATTATAGCGAGGAATTGCTCGTTATTTATACACAGTTTTTTTTATACTAATATTTGTTTTAGAAATCATCTATGTACTAATAAATTAGTTTCTATATTTACCACATGTTATATTTTATTTTGCTTTCTTTAGTAGAGGATACAAGTGCGACACCTCCTGCTATTAGCCTGCGATTGATCCACTATAGAAGTAGCATTATATCACTGTTATATTATACTCTACCCACCTTTGATCTAGCTTTCGAGCTTTCAATTGTCATTTACTATGGTAACCACCTTTGGTGAAGAAAACTAGGTTCTCTTAATTCAATAAAACCAGGTGAGTGACAGTTGGAAGCTCAGGAGCATTGTGTATGTAATGGAAGGGGTCATGTTGGAGGGTATGGTTATAGTATTTTTCAGTAATGGTAATATGAACCGATATCCATAAAGTTTATGAGGTAATTTATTAATCGATTTAATCCCCTCAAAGCATGCGTCATGATATACAATTGCACAAATCAAAATATACAAGCGTTACAAAGATAATTGTTTACTTATTTTATTACTTACTCTATATACCGCATCCTATATCTGTACTTAATATATATACCGCATCCTATATCTATCTGTACTTACTATATATACGGCATCCTATATCTGTACTTAATCTATATACCCCGCATCCTATATCTGTACTTAC
>WWET01002756.1:147192-163704 GCA_011038615.1 Limnodynastes dumerilii | reverse complement strand
ATATATATATTAGTAAGTACTAATGTGCGATTTTATGTTAGCGGCTAGCGTAAAATCGCTCGCGTATGTAGGTCTTGATCTGACCCTTTGTGTCTGATCCAGAAAAATAAAATGTGGGTAGAAAACGACCACATTTTGGGATGGGTTCCGTGTGCCACTCGAGAATGTGGTATTTTCAAATAGATACAGTCGAAAGCAAATTGTCAGCTGTGTCTATTTCGAAAAATGCCATCAACACGAAATTCACGCTGCAGACCTGCCGCAGCACCCGATGTATCCAATGGTTCCCGACAGGTGAGTGCGCTTAAGCTGCGGGAATGTAGTGGAGAAGGGTAGTCTTAGGGTTAGGCTGTGGGGAGAGGATAGATGACAGAAGTGGAGACTTAGGGTTAAGCTTCAGGGAGGGGATTGATTGGAGAATAGGAAAGTTAGGGTCAGGCTGAGAAAAAGGGAGGGCTAGGGTAATGGAAGGGGAGGTTTAAGGTAAGGATTAGGTAAAGGGTTGGGGTTGGAATAAATACTCACCAGTCAGTGCTACGAATTATTGCTGGGAAGCATCATTTCTGTCTCTTTGGCAGGACAGGTGCATTCGCTGGTAGTGGGAGGTCGCAAATGCTGACCCGCAATGCATACAGCATGTATGCATGGTGGTTGGGGGGAAGGTATGTTAATCTTACAGTAAGGACTTGGTTAAGCCCTTCATCACACACCAGTCCTATTTTATGTGGGGCTGGTGCACAGAGGTGGAATTAGCAAGTTGTAGGCCCAGGTGCAATAAATATGCATTGGCCCTGATGCTATCTAAGGTAACCTGGAGGTTATCTTCAGTGGTGCAGTGATGATGGCTGTGGGCTCTTGTATCAGCATGGGCCCCCGATGCCATTGCACCTATTGCACCAATGTTTCCTCCCCTGCTGGTGCATAATATTTAAGGCAGGATCCTGGGTAAAGAAGTCCTTATGTGCAAAGGGAGTGGTCTCACCTCGCACGTATGTACTTTACGATTACACAGTGAGCGGACTTCTGGCCAGATCCTGACCTACGTACGCGAGAGATTTTACGCTAGCCGGTGACGTAAAATCGCACAATAGTAATTACTGCGCATGTGTGCGGCAGATGATACGCCACGTAACTCAGAGCATATGGCCCAGTCACGTATCAGCAGCTTAAAAACGCACGAAGGGGCATGCCAGCCATACGACACCCGTAATTACGCATCGGAGGCGGGGTGAGGCATTTAAATCATACAGTATGGGGGTGCTTAGGCTCGTAAGTACGTGAGGTCTATACGTATGTCAGTAGTTACACTGTGTAAAGTTAAGGTAGGGTTTAAGTTAAGTAGGTATATGCAAGGGGAGTGCCTAGGGGAGTGCTTAGATAATACACTAGCGTAAATACGCTACATAATGAAACGTATCGAGCGTGTAGGTCTGGATCTACCCTTATGTGGCTAAAGTCTAAAATTCTCCTGGGCACACTGCAGTCTACTGGAATCCCCCTCTGTGGCACCTGGCATCAGAACATCAGTATTTATATACCCTCTTATTAGATTTAAATCAGATATCCTCATTATCTGATTTACATAAGGGTTATATAATTGACCACAAACATAGGGATGTATATTCTAACACTATAGCTTAATCTTTGTTCTCTGTGGTTTCATCACATAATGCAGTTCAGCATTAGACAGAATTTCTGAAGAATGGTAAACATCCCTAGGGAAGATCTTTTTTTTTTTTTAGAAATATACAACCCCAAGTGAACCACACATAAAAAGTTCAATTTTAGATGAGATATTCATATACTAACTCACGTATTCATGCATTACAGCACTTTTCAAATTCAAAGTCAAAGCAATTAAAGTACATTGTAAGTTTCACAATAATCTTTAACTTTTTAACTTTTAAATGTATGAATTAAATAATTATTATTCTAGACTCCATGGGAACTTTTGCACTTGTCTTAATGTGTATTTTATTTGAATTAGTCTTGACATTAATCAGAAATCTTGGTCTCTTAACATTAACATTACGGAACTGAAAATCGTCTGTTCAGGATTCAAAACTTTGATGATAATGCATTTACAAGGAAATAACCAGGAAGGTCAAACTGACAGTGTCTTGTATGCAAAGAGGATCTAGAACACTGTTCTGAATACAACTAAAAGTTATGTTAACCGATGACTACAAAGCAGTCAGAATATATTTGCATTTGATTAAAGCAAAACAAATTTTAAGATGATATAATCAGATTTCTCCTACTTGTAAGATTTTTTTTACTGCTGCCTGTGATATAAACATGCACATTCAATTTTAACTTTATGTTCTTTATATTAATATGAAAATGTAAGTGTGCTATTTAATCCTGATTTACACAAAGTTATGGACAAAGATATACTGACACATATTGACACAATATTTTTGAATGTTTACCAAAAATGGTTGGGTCTCTATTCGACATTACACTCAATTTGTGCCAATTTATCATAAAACTTAAGGGCCTGAATACTAATCATAGCTTTAATCTAAAATGCAGTTTTAAGTGTGAAATTCATTGATAATACACATGAACAAGAAACCATATCATTGTTAAACTAAAGTCATAAGTGCTGATTAAGATTTCTAGTGTTCAGAGTGACTGAAACACAAAAAAGTCATGCAAATAATGGGTCTTTAAAGAACAATCCAAATGTGAAACTGAGTAATGATCTAGACCTGTACATAATTGTGGTCTTTTGTTTATGATCACATAACAATTATGCGCAATTAAGTTTTGTTATGTATAATGAAAATGTTGGCTTTGCTTTGTATTAGTGTTCACTTTAATTGGCAAAGTAAGTGTACAAACTATATAGTCATAAACAAAAATAAAAAACAATTAAAGAAAATTTTATGAATTAATTCAAATAAATATTTTTTTAAAATTTAACATTCTTCATCTGATTTACCTAGACGCAGTGACACAAATTTGATTGCTTTAATTTAGCATAACAAAAATAAGCATTAAGTTTCATTTGCTTAAATAATAATTTAATGTGATCTTATTTTCAAAGGTTTATTATCTGTAAACCTGAGAAGTCTTTCTAATGATACAGTATATTCCTTGTATAATAAATCTGTATTTCTACAATTTCAACCACAATAAAAGAAATCATATTTTAACTGAGATGAAAGTGTTGATGGCCCAGCAAAGATCTGTGTATTTAGAGATGAAAGGGTTTATGATCCTGATCGTTTTTGTACTAGTGAAAAGGTTTATGGGACAACTTCTGTGATATGATTTTAAACTGTTTTACAACATTCATTTTCTGTAAATTGAATGTACTAGAAAAATGAACATTTGAAAGTAATGCTTGAAGGGTATCTAATTTGCTTTGGATTAAATATTTTCAGTATGTGCTATTACAGAAACAAGTACCGGTATATTTTAGCACGTGTTTAAAAAAAAATGGTACAATAACAAATTACATTTAATAATTTTTTTATGTATAGTACATTATGTATAAACATTATTATAATTTGACAAAAATGTCCTGGCAGTACTAAATAATAATAAGAGATGAATATATAAAACACACATATTTAATTATACAACATTAAATCTGAAGAAACGCTAGCAATATAAACAATGGTGGCTCAAATCATCTAGGTAAGAATTAAATTCCATAGATTGTTGTTAATATTGTAGCTTGCAAAAATCCTGATTATGATTTAAGGCTTCTAGAACATGAGAGATGTCAAATTCCAGCAACATATAGGATATTAGTAGAAAAATATTGTTACTGTGGTAGGTATTAACATTCGTCACTGACTAATGGTCACTCGTCATATCCGGACCCGGGGGCCTATTCAATGTGAGCTAAAAGTATCCACAAACGGGGCTGCTAGACAATTCCCTCTTGTGACAGTGACTAAGCAGCTTAGTGCCTCCAGAGTAGATTGTGAGCACCAAACGCTGACGGCCACCTGGTGTAAAAGGCAAAGGTACTCGTCGGCTTAATGACAGTTCAGCAGAATACAAAGAGTCTATTGGGCAACTAAGTACTTGTGTAACTATACTCGCAGTACCAGACGTTTTCCTGTTGATGGAACAGGTCTGTCTCCAGTGCGCTATTTAGCCCCATAGTGGAAAGGAGCTTAAATCAGAACACCAGTCATTGTATGGACAATGAACTCACGGTACCGGACGTTGTCCTGTTGATGGAACATACTTGGACTGCATCTTACTCTGATGCACTAATTAGCTCTGTAATAAACAGGAGCTCAAATTGGGAACTCCAGTATCCGCATGGACAATGACAACTACGTGTCTATATAAGTAGTTCTTTGAAAACTCTGGGTCCACTGTTCTTCATCCTATATGTATCCACATCAGTTGTTCATTGAAAGTGGAACAATAGCAGAAAGCAGCAGATATTTAAGCTGCAGGCCACTTAAAGTCAGTGTTTCAACAGAGCCTTGACTCGTTTTATCGAGACGCTCTCGATTTCATCAGAAGGAATGATGGGTGTCATAAGAGTCCTCGTATTTTTACCCCAAACTAATTACTCCATTATATACAGCTGAAATACAGTAGTTATATGATACAGAGTTTCACCTCAAGCAAAATAAAATACCAAATATCAGAAGAAAAATAACATATCCACGCAGTAATGCACCAACAGAATAAAAAATGAAAATAAATAAATGTTATACTGGACTTGTAAATCTTTATATTTATTAAAAAATATATAGATATAAAATAAAATATGAATTAAACAACATAAAGTAAACCGGCCAGTACTGCCACTAATACTACCAATGAACAGATATATCTTAAATGACATAGAGCATCAATCAATCACGGGTATATTAACACAATTGTGTAAACCATAACGCCAGATAGTATCTTGGATCACAAAATGCAGCCACTATACAGCCAAACTAATGTAATGGCAGTGATGTTTCTCTGTGGAGATATCTGAAAATCAAATGGAAGTTCAGCCCTAAATTCGTTCAGTCATATATCCAATAGTGCCATGGGTATAAACAGAAAGCTTATCCCAGTTTTTACTGGATACACATGGATACAATGTATTTGCACAAAGCTATATCATCTGTGTGTGCACTTGATAAACACCGTTCGTGGTATGTAGCAGGATTCTAGTCAACAGGCAATGCATGTGCGAATTGGCTTCAAATAAAGGTCTCAAAGTGAGCACAAATGGAAAGAAATGATCTCTCCCAGGCGATTGTCCCAACCCGTGGGTCCGGCGGTGAGGCGTGCTCCTGTTTTGATTCACTGCTGGTAGTAGGATACCTCTCGGTCTGTGCACTCGAAGGAAGTTCCACCGCAAGGGGTTCCAGCTGAAGGGAAAACATGGCTAAGTGCAAGGGGGTTGTTGGAACGGTTTCACTGACGATTAGCACACGAATGGGCTGACATCGGAGTAGAATATGAGTAGAATCACATGATCCAAATTTGGAAATTGAGTGTTAGATCGTCACAAACATTATTACTTTTAATTCCCCAAAACAATGGAGTTGTTAGAAAAGATTCAAGTACATGGCCCTCAATAATTATTTAGGGCCCGATCCAGAGACGTGCGCAAAATGAACAAAGTCTGCGTATCACAACCAAGGGCCAGATTTACTAAGCTGTGGGTTTGAAAAAGTGGAGATGTTGCCTATAGCAACCAATCAGATTCTAGATCTCACTTTCTTTTTAAATACTAGAGAATGTCAGCTAAAATATGATTGGTTGCTATGGGCAACATCTCCACTTTTCTAAACCCGCAGTTTAGTAAATCTGGCCCCAGTCATGCATTGTAAACAAATTTGCAACCTTATTCAGAGGCAGCTGTAAGCTTATGATGCATCAGCCTCTGGCTTGTGTGCCCTTGCGAGCATGAGTGTTTTCATGTTGTGACTATGCACTATGTTGAAGATGCATTGCTATAATAATGTGATACTATTTGATGGTGTATACTATTTTAATGATTTGTATGTATAAGTATTTTTGAAAAAAAACACAAATACAAAATAAATAAAACACTTGGATAATTTCATTTTATTTCACTATAATCCGAAAACATTTCTGTGGTGTTCAGAATGTAAATGATACTCAGGGTCAGGCTGCAGGGAGGAAGTCATAGGGTCAGGCTACGAGGAGGAGGGTCTTAGATTTAGGCTGCGGGGAAGGAAGGGTTAGGGTAAGGCTGTGCCTCTTCATCGGCCGTTCTCATCGGCAACCCGACACGGTTTGGGTGCACTAGCTTGGCACACACAGACAGCTCATTGACTACGTGCTTTAACCCATATAGGTCCATGTAATTACTTTTTAAAGTGCGAGGTGCTGCAGAGTCATTTACATTAGGGTCTGGATGGTGCGACCATGGTTTCTTAGCATGCACAGTAAAAAATCTCTGTGAGATTCGCCATGTTTGCTGGCATTTGCTCACCACTGGATGAGTATAACATAAACATAAGGATTTACCATCTCAACTTTAGTTTTTTAAAAACAGAGCCCCCTGATAAAAGTTGAGCTACCTACATGACTGTTTACATCACAAGATTAAAAGAAAAACAATCCACATGTAAGTAATGCCCTGTGTATCTCACATACAATACTGCTACACACATCTAAGACGTATTTTCAGAATGCATGCTTATCTCCCACAAGACACAGCATAATATTTCATTCACGCACACATTACAATGATTTCCCTTGATCGCTTATAATATGTAACACAGAAAGTAAAGTTCCAAAACATGAGGTATTACTCTAATACAACTGACACTACTATGGGGCGGATACAGACCTCTGTGTATAAGAAAAAGGTCTGTCAATCCACATTGAAGAGATGAGTGAATCCCTGGGTTACTCCCCTCTGTTGTGCAGATTTTGCAGAGCTAACGCATCCATAAGGCTACCTTAAGGAACTCTAAAACCCTGCCCACACAGTGCAATTTACATGTTCCCCCCTACCCAACATACAGAGTTTAGGTGGACGGAGGGGATGGGAAGCCTTGTTGGATGGATCTCCCTGAAAAGGTAAGTAAGTTCTGTAAGCCTGGAAATCCATATAGTAACAACTGGTGCGCATGCGCACTGCCAGGACCCACACGACTTCTACAAGCAGATTGCGCAAGTTGGGTGTCTGAATCCAGCACATGGTCAGGGATCTTTTAGAAAACTTGCAGAAGGCTAGTAAAGCTAGGCACACACTGAGCTTTTCTGCAGATAATCTTTCCAATCACACAATGAAATTACCATTTCACAAGATATCTTACCAGTGTGCACTGTCCAAAGATCTTCTAATAGACACAGTACACACTTGCAAAAAGCAAAAGATATCTTTCCATCTTTGATCTGGAACATTAGAAGCTCCAAAAGATCAAATCATAGACCATTTCAAAAGATTTTGGAGCATCTTTGGATAGCACACACTGGTAAGATATCTGGCGATATCTAAGTCTTTTGATTGGAAAGATTATCTGTTGAAAAAGCCCCACTGTGTACCTGCTTAACACTGGACTAGGCTTTAATAACAAAAAGGGATTTTAAGTATAATTGCTTTTCTCAAGATATCTCTCTGCTCTACACATTCCCTTTGTACATGACCTGTGTCTCTCGCTAACTTATTTCTCTCCCATTTATGGAAGTATGTTTTCCTGACTGCAGCCACTCTGTGTAATAAACTTCCTTGGACAACACGCCTTTCCTCTAATCACCAAACCATACAACACTCTCTTCAAATTCACCTTTTCAGGCAAGGTTAGGAAATAACTCAATCACCCTTTTGATCTTCTTTTTCTAATTAATAACCTGCATGCTTTGCAATTTCCTGTTCATTTACTTGTCCTGTGTAAAACATATGCTGCTTATAACTCTACAATATATCATACAAATGTAACCAATGCAAACATAGAACAAACGATACCCTACTTACGCATGCAAATTGCATAACTGGGGTGTCAGAAGGGGAGGGCGCATGTTCACTCTAGATGTTACATTTGGGTGGGAAGATTCAAATGTTGCAGTAGGGGCAGAGTTTACTACTTATGTGCAGATCAGTGGTCGTACGGACCGCCAATCCGCATGTTTGTGTTAAGACTGCCTTATGGCTGACAGGTGGAAATCAACGCCCTCTTCTGAGCAGACTTTAAAGGGGCCTAGATCCACAGTGTCTGTGGTTCACATATCGCACCTTGAAGTCGTATCAAACCTGACACTCCCCTTGGAATTCCAACAACAAACCCCTTCCTTAAACTGCTGGATCTTCATGTAAAATGATGTGATAAAAGTAATATTATAGTCACTGCATTCATGTATGTGTAAATTGCTGAGCAACATAACACTGTGATCACTGGAAAGATCACTTTGAGCCACATGCTACCTGATAATCAGGGCTCTTTCCAGGATCCTAATATGATCTACACAGCCGTGGTCTGATCAATCTCGCTGCCCAAACGGTCCAATTATCAGGCAGGGGTGTTTTTGAAAGGTTTGGTTGGCATTCTGACAAATTGATCCAGGCCACACACACTATACAATAATTGCCCTCCCCAATGCATAATGGCCTCAATCAAGAGGTGAGCATATACTCCAGGTGGCATTCGTATTACACAGGTATTTGCCCAGGTCTAGGTCATGTCGAAGTCCAAGGGGGGAGGAATGGGTCTCCACACTTAATGATCTATTTCAATCATTTAGGAATACATATGAAGATGGTAATTAATATCTTTGATCTTATAATTGCTGATCATTTTTATGATTGGATTTATTAACATTGCTCAGAATTTTAAAAAGTTTTTTTTATTTATTTATTTTTTATACAAAGTATATTTTTCATTGCTTTAGTGTGAACAAGTTCACAAAGAAGTGTTTTTTTTGTTCCTACAATATACTAAATACAGTCTATGAGACAGTACTTGTGTATAATGGCATGTTGCTCAGGGCCACATAGTGCTCATACACCATATACACCACATACACCACACCTAATCTACATCTCCCCCCCTCCTCTTTATCTAACTTGCCATGGAAGCTGCTATG
Source organism: Limnodynastes dumerilii (assembly GCA_011038615.1). Lineage (NCBI taxonomy): Eukaryota > Metazoa > Chordata > Amphibia > Anura > Limnodynastidae > Limnodynastes > Limnodynastes dumerilii. The sequence continues at coordinate 154,668 of WWET01002756.1, read as the reverse complement.
GCACGCCTCCTATTACCTAAAAAACTATGGGGTAGATCCATAGGTTCGTACGACAGGTTCATCGTCATTACGCGTGCGTTACATACGCGGCCAGTATGAAAAAGGGGCCAGCTTACCCATTACGTTTGTCGTATCTCTGCCACATAGGCGGAGACAGCCATTTAAATTTGTTGTTAGGGCAGGGGAAGTCCCCTTACGACTACGTCTGCGGCCATAAGCCCAAAGACCTAATCGTAAGATTTAAGGTAGGAATCTGGACACGTAAGTGTCCACATATCCTACTGAGAGCGGGGAGTGCAGGAGGCGTGCACTTCCCGCTATGTAATCGTATTTACAGACCCACGCACACACATAATGCATGCGTGGGTCTGGATCTGCCCCTATGTGCCTAAGGGTTATGTAGATTGTGTAAGCAAGATGACTACGCATGCGAAGTGTGCAAAAACAAAGAAATACGCACCTGCTTCTTAGGTGTGAATCAGGGACATCGGGCCTGATCCACACCTACACCGATGCACGGCACGTATCGGCATGTACTTCCCCCGACACTCCCACCTGTCCCTGCGTATTTTCCCTCGCTTACGCCCGATGAAGGCTACCCTAACTTCAGCCGGTGTAAGCGAGGGAAAATACGCACGGACAGGAACATATTAACTAAAACCCCTCCCTCCCTCATTAAACTACCTTCCCCCACCTACCTACACTAACATTTGCGTAGTAACAGCGAGGGGCTCCCCCTCAGCCGTTACTACACTGATACTGCGGCCGTAGTTACGCCGGCCAACATCTGGCCCGAGCATGCGCAGATCGGCATTTCAGCCGATCTTACGCTTACGCCCGGCGTATTACTGCCGGGCAGCGTAGGTCTGGATCAGGCCCATCATGTTTAACCACTCATCTTGTTATGAGGAAAGAGGAAAGAAAAACTAAACCCCTACATGGCAAGAGGAAATTCATAGGTTAAACAGCCTTACAATACAGATCTATGTTCCACATTGATGATGAAATCCTGATTACATTTCTCTGTACTGTTACTAATGTTTTATCTCCTGAGCATTGCAATCTGCAAAAGCTTTGTGATTATACTGATAAAAAAGCATGGCATTCACCTTGAAGTATAAGCTTATTCTTATAATCAAAACTATATTAACTGTATCTCAAGTATTTTTGCAGGGATAATTTTGCTTTATTTAATTGAGCATGTTGGAGCACACCTACACATATCCAAGAAAATGAACATAATTGCCAAATGACAAAGGCAATTTAGAAAGTCTATCCAGGCTGAAAATGTTGCCATTGGTATTTTTGTGTTCAATAAGAAACCATTAATGATAACATGAAAGCCAGAGATGCATTTCATGTTCAGCACTGATATAGATCATAACTCTTTGTAGCTATAAACTACTCAAGTGTTTCTAGATTATTCTTTTGTTCGGGACATTACTGAACCACCTGTTATAAATTATCATATTTCATTTATGCTATATCTTAACTGCCATCATTTTGTCAGGCCATGACTCATGTGTCCACTGTACAGTGCTATACAAAGTTTAGCTATTAAATTCCATTATTTACTCTGTATTATGACTGTTTTTGAAAAAGTTTCACACATCACTGTTTCAAAGTCTCTAAAAAACTTACAAATTGCAAGAAAATAAATAAATTGCAAGACAGTCTATAAATATGTTATATAACCACTCTGAAGGTAAGGATGGCAAGGATAGAGGGGAGGAGCATGAATTTGCCAGTGCAGGTTTTCTAGCTCCAGTTCCTCTCTCAATGCACCTCTATCTCAGTGTTGTCTCTCTCTACTGCCACATTTGTAAGCTAAATAATCTCTTAGCCTACCTGCACTCTCTCTCCAACTATAAGTCTATCTTCCCTTTAAACAGCCCCCTCTTTTCTCTGCAATCTGACTTCTGCAGTAAATATTCAACAGATATTGTACTTACAAAAGATGACACTTGGACGCTATATTTTATTTTGGGCGTTATGTTGCCTATTTTGCATAAAATTAGGCACCATTGTGCCCAAATTTAGCATTGTGCGATGCTGTTGCAGTAATTTTGGGAATGATGTTGAGCCCAATCGATAACATTGCGCGCAACAGTAAACATACTCAAAGAAGGCAAAATCTTTATTCAATTATTAAATATCGCTGGGATGTTGTAAAATTGCGGCTTGTAATTCGCACCTCTGGGGGAATGTAATAAAACACTTGCAGTACTGCACTACAAGTCACACCAAGCCCAGGCTTTCATTAAACGCTTGGGCATGCTGGTGCCAAGGCCGCCAGGGCATGCTGGTACTCGGAGAACCAGAGATGCCAGCATGCTCTGATACTCGGAACCACTGTGGCATGTAGTGGGAGAATGTTAGGTATCTTTAGCCTGAAATCTGCAGGTGCAGCTTTATAAATATGTGAAATGTAAATAACAGTATTAATCACACTGCTTCCAGCACAGCTGTATGTTTCATAAATAATCTACATGACCATAAACATTTGAATAAATCTATCGATCAACTAAAATATATGTTTTAGTCATTTTTAAAGCAGACCTAATGATTTTATTAGGTCTGACGGACGTAATTCACTGAACAATAGCTACTGTGCATGCGTAGTAGCTATTGTACATAATCTGTGTATCGTTTCGATACGTAGATTGCGTATATGCGGCCTAAAGTCACTTGATGATAATACTAGGGGGTTTAAGCTGGAGACCCATGATAGGGATACTGGGGGGGGGACTGGTGGCACATGAGGGTTGTACTGGGTAGGCTGATGGCACCAGTCAGGGGCTCCCTGATTTCTGTTGGGTTAGCAAAGACTGTGCTTTTCCCCCATAAACTTCTACACAAAAGCCAATGGGGAATGCCATCAGAAAAATTTATCTGAGGTCTATCATGACACAGAAATTGCTATTTCTATTTATTTAATAACAGGTGTTTATATAGTGCTATCAGATTATCAGCTCTTTACAGAGAATATTTAACATTTACATCAGTCCCTGCCACATTGGAGCTACACTTTAAGGGCTGGATCCAGACTTAAGTAAGTGCTTAAATTAGTTAGCATGTTGATTGCAGGGGGAGTCAAGTTAATTGTATACTTATATCTTTGAATTTCTTACTGCACACAGATACTGACCAGCTTTACTATCACACTGTTATTTAGACTTGAGATAGGAAACATCACCTCTCAACTCTATCTCAAGTCTAAGTAGCAGTGTGATAGTAAAGCTGGTCAGTATCAAGAGCAATTCAAAGATATATCCCTGCATGCAAAGAATACAATTAACTTGACTCCCCCTACAATCAACATGGTTTAGCCCAGGAGTAACTAATTTCAAGCACTTACTTAAGTCTGGATCCAGCCCTAAGTTCCCTAACCCATACATACACACTAGGGCTAATTTATTCAGCAGCCAATTAACCTAACAGCATGTTTTTAGAGCATGGGAGTAAACCCACACAGACACAGTGAGAACATACAAATTCTACACTGATAAGGCCTAGTCGAACTCATGACCTCAGCACTGTGAGACACATGTGCTACTCACCGAGCCACCGTGTTGCCCAGATCCTGATACTTCATGTTCATCTTGAAATTGTACAACATGTCGAGAGAGGATATAACCAGAAATGAAAAGAGGAAAGTGTAGGAGTAGGACCTTTATGCTTGTTTCTGAACTTATGGTATATAGTCTAAACTTGTGAAACTTTTTTAAAATATAGACTGTCTTAATATAACTACCAAATGTTCTTTAATATAGATTGTCATAGTATAAAGATTTTGATTTATTTATAAAAAAATATAAAGATTTTGATTTATTTATAAAAAAAAAGTTTTCCATTCATAAACATTTAATTAATAACCTGTAATGATTAAAAACTATACACTTTACTTTTACTGAGTAAAAAAAATTTGTGTTGTAAGTGTAAATTTATAGCACATACCATATAACCAGTGAAGAAGTGACTAAAGATTGCAAAATACTCTCAGTCATCAGTCAAATAACATCAGGCTGTCAACAAAATCTGAATAAAAATAGCTTAATGACTATGAATAATGTCATTTTTTAAAACAAACAATAAAATGTATCATTCTAACAACGATTGTAATAATTGATAGTTAATATTATTAATAATATTTTAAATAATGTATAAATACATTTTTATAGTAATAAAACAATGATAATGGGGTTGGCTAACTCCAGAAACACTGACGACATTAACATAGGATTTGGGGCCAGCTTTACTAAGCTGTGGGTTTGGAAAAGTGGAGATGTTGCCCACAGCAATCAATCAGTTTTAAGTGAGAGCTAGAATCTGATTGGTTGCTATAGGCAACATCTCAACTTTCCAAACCCACAGCTTAGTAAATCTGGCCCTTGGAGTCTCTATATATCTAAAGTCACTGTTACAACTGTTAAAAAAAAGATACCAAACGTGAGAAAAAGGGACCGCAGGCCCTATAGTAGGAATAATAGCTAAAAACATTTTCTGCTAGAGACAATTTCCCACCTAAAATGAGTCCTGGGCACCTGATATACCAGATATGTTTTGCTATAACAATACTCTTGTAGATGTAAGAGGTAGCAGCCTGGAGCCTCCAGGCTGGAGGGACATAATGGGAGTACTGAGGGGGCTGGATGCACATCATGGGAGTACTGGGGGAGGCTGGAGGCACATGATGGGAATACTGGGGGGGCTGGTAGCACATGATAGGAGTACTGGGGAGGCTGGTGGCACATGATGGAAGTACTGGGAGGGTGGCTGCAGACACAAAATGTGGATACACGCATCCAGCCACAGTCTGACTCCAGACCAGTGCCTCTGGTCTGGAGTCAGACTGCGGCTGGATGCTAAAATGAGGGCTGGCTGGTTGCTAGGATACCCACGATCACAGGCTTCTCTGTAACCGCGGGACTTCATTTCCAAGTCTCGGCCACCGCGGAACTTCATATTCTAGCCACAGTCCCGCTCAGATGACACAGCCTGTACGGTAAGAAAACCATGGGCTGGTGGCATTTGATTGGAGTACTGGGGGAGGTTGGAGGCACATGATGGGAGTACTGGGGGGGAGGTGCTGAAGGCACATGATGGGAATACTGGGGGGAGGTGCTGGAGGCACATAATGGGAGTACTGGGTGTGAATGGGTAATGGGGGAGGGGGATCAGTCCATTACTTTGCCAAGGGCACTGGACCCATAGATACACCCCTGGGTACACCATGCAGTATACACATGCCAGAGGAATGGCAGGTCTACAGCAAACATACTGTAGCACAACACTATAGCCAGCATGAAGGTTAATTTCTGCAGGATATTTAAGGGTCATCCCACCAATCCAGAGCAAGCAACTAGGCAGCTCTTAATCATAGGTGATCCGGCTGCTCAGCAACAGCAAGGTTAGAAGTGAGCCACTAACTAACTAAGAAGGGCTGTTGCTACGTAGCTGGGAAAAGTCAGCGAGACTCACTGTGGGAAGTACAGCAGGTCATTTAATAATATTTATGCTTGTGACAGACTATGCAATTTACCTGCCATCTGTTATAACACACACTAGCTAATCTTCGGGACTATATTCTTGCCATCCTGCTCCAATCTTAATAAATTCAATCTGATCATTCAGAAATTCTGATAAATTGGTTCAAATTGGTCAGGCCAATCTTTATGTAGTGTGTAGCCACTTAAATTTAGACTAATTGAATTACTAAACATGTACTTCCTCCTGGGATCTTCATTCCAGCAAAGTACACATCCAGAAGGTTTTAACATAACTTTGAGTACACCATTTATTCTTTACTTCTGGAGAACTGTCTTTTTAAGAATAAAATTACCTTTATTGAGATATACACTGCTCAAAAAAATAAAGGGAACGCTTAAACAACACAATGTAACTACAATCCAATCACACTTCTGTGTAATCAAACTGTCCATTTAGGAAACAACACTGATTGACAATCAATTTCACATGTTGTTGTGCAAATGGAATAGACAACAGTTGGAAATTGTAGTTACATTGTGTTGTTTAAGTGTTCCCATAATTTTTTTTGAGCAGTGTATACTATATATTTTCAGTCTACGAATGGATCCAAGCAAATAGGCAGCTTTTTGGATAGGGTCACAACCCAAAACACTTAGAGCACACAGTGATTTCTAGAAGTTTCCAACTTTTAATGTTTATTCTTCAAGGAGTTCTATATTTTCATCCATGACAATTAGGCTCCTGGATAGGAGGGAGTACTAGCACTCTCTGCATACAGCGTGATCACTGGTCCATGTGCAGCCGTCTTGTGTGTGAGTGGAGCATGTGGTTGTACTACAAATGTTCACACATTACCAACTAGTCTGTTCCAGCATTAGTACAGAACTGGTGACCGCAGACTGTCTTACTGTAACTGCCTGATCTGATCCACTTCTTCAGATCCAGCTTGCAAAAGGGTTATCATTCTAAACAGTGGACACACAAAGCCTTGTGAAACTTCAAACAATTGTAATTATTCTACGTCTCCTTTCTAAGTAGAAGTAGTTGTCTAAAAATGTTAATTTTCTGAGCAGCACTATAAAGAATTACTTATTTTGTTTTGGTTACTTTGTCAGATAGATTAATCCTAAAACTTTACTTGGTACATCAATTATCCCTCTAAAGTCAAGACCCAGGGTTCTTCACTGGGCACGTGACTCTCAGTTCTCTGCATATGGCAGGGTAAGAAAAACTCTAGGGGCCAGATTTACTATGCTTTGGAAATGTGGAGATGTTGCCCATAGCAACCAATCCGATTCTAGCTCTCACTTTCCTATTACATACTAGAGAATGTCATCTAGAATCTGAATGATTGCTCTGGGCAACATCTCCACTTTTCCAAACATGCAGCTTAGTAAATTTGGCCCTAGAACTTCTTAATTGCAATAATTGCTAACCCACCAGCTGGTAAGCTGGAGGAAACAGTGAAAGTCATGTCACCTTTCCTTTCCTTCCTTTTGTGCACCTACCCAACCATGAATTCTTATCGCCATGGTTTTCTGGTTTTCGTCAAATAATTAATCTAGTGGCTTAAAGACTAGACCTTCTAGTCTGTGAGGCTAACCGCACAGACGTAGCTTCCTTAAAACTAAAGTATAAATTGTAGGTCTAAATTCAGACACAAATATATACTGAGGATATGCATTTAGAAGAATCTGAATCAGTAAACCAGTACATAAGATGAATAGGTTGGGAGGCATAATGATAGAACATTAGGTTTAGCCAAGACTGGCCACTTCATACTTTCATATGTAAACAGAAAGCAATGGATTCTAACAGGGCCGGTGCTAGGGTGTTTGGCGCCTCCCTGCAAACTTTAAATTTGCGCCTACCCATTTAACAATATGTCATTAGAGTTTCTAGAGTATAGTATCCATGTAAGCATCATAAAACACAATCTTGTAACCACAATAAAAGAAAGCAAATGTATACAATACAGGCAGCATT